>OW203750.1:5770159-6033209 GCA_934045075.1 Yponomeuta sedellus | reverse complement strand
AGAAAGAAAGAAAGAAAGAAAGAAAGAAAGAAAGAAAGAAAGAAAGAAAGAAAGAAAGAAAGAAAGAAAGAAAGAAAGAAAGAAAGAAAGAAAGGAAAGAAAGAGAAGAGAAGGAAGAAGAGGAAGAAGAAGGGAAGAAGGAAAGAAAGAGAAGAAAGAAGAAGGGAAGAGAAGAGAAAGGAGAAGAAAGAAAGAAGGAAAAAAGAAGAGAGAAAGAAAGAAAGAAAGAAAGAAAGAAAGAAAGAAAGAAAGAAAGAAGAAAGAAGAAAGAAAGAAAGAAAGAAAGAAGAAAGAAGAAAAAGAAAGAAAGAAAAGAAAGAAAGAAAGAAAGAAAGAAAGAAAGGAAAGAAGAGAAGAAAGAAAGAAAGAAAAGAAAGAAAGAAAGAATAGAAAGAAAGAAAGAAAGAAGAAAGAACAAGAAAAGAAAGAAAGAAAGAAAAAAGAGAAAGAAAGAAAGAAAGAAAGAAAAGAAAGAAAGAAAGAAAGAAAGAAAGAAAGAAAGAAAAGAAAGAAAGAAAGAAAGAAAGAAAGAAAGAAAGAAAGAAAAGAAAAGAAAGAAAGAAAGAAGAAAGAAAGAAGAAGAAGTTAACGTAAACTCATATTTCTATGGCATCGAGGAAGCGCCACCTAGCGACAAGTATGGAAATTAAAACTGCTGAGTGCGAGTTGTAATAGTGTACATTGAGAAGTGGACACGTTTACCAGCCAAAACACGAATAAACGTGAGTGCGAGTTGTACTGTGACAGGGTTTTGCCAGTTCGACACGGTAATTTACTCATACTCACTACTCAATGCTCGATTAACGCGGTAGTAAAGTTATCCGATTGGATCTGTCAAACTCGCATGCACTCAGAACGTCACAAATATGGAAATAGACAGAGACTTATTGAACGAGTCTATCTAATCACGAATTTTATTTTAGGTAGAAATCTGTTTGAAAAAGTGGGAGGGAGGACGGTGCACTAACTGCATTGTGGGATTTTTGAAGGAATTTAGCAAAGTAATTTTCACATTCTAATGCTTTTATGGATTTCCGCACAGTAACGTCTTATTCCATACAATGCCACTGCAACTTTGCCGAAACGTCGGGGATGGGGGTAATCACATTTTAAAAACTTATTTAGAGGCTAAAAATTTCACCCATGCCGGATTCGAACCCCCAACCTCTGGCTATCCGTGCCAGCGCTCTACCAATTGAGCCCAATGGGCAGGCAGGCAGCTGTACGTAATACAGAGAATAGTGTAAAGAGGTTCGAAATTTCACTGATGCCGGTAATTCGCCCGTATTTTATTGTTCTCTGTTTCAGGCCCTGGCGTCTGTCAATACGTTGCCATGTAAGTCGTAAAACAATTAAGTTATCCATCACACTATCATCACGTCACATCACATCACAGTGGGTGGCACTGGTGAAGTTTACCAATGTTAGGTTCACATTATTCACTATTTTTCAAGCGTGATGTCACGCGGTGTGATTACTGTTTCAGTCAAAATGGCTGAAAGAAGTATTATAATCTTAAAAACCCTATTTAGAGGCTAACCCATCTAGAGGTCGCGGGTTCGAATCCCGGCATGAGTGAAATTTTTAGCCTCAAATAGGTTTTTAAATTTATCCTTAGCACGGGTTAGTGCATTAAAAATAAAAATAGTATAATCACATTTTAGGTACCTAATACATAATCACGATATTTTCCCGCGCAAAACGTAGCGTATAAGTTAATCCAGGGTGCCCGCTACCTCCACACCAAATTTGACTAAAATCGCTCGACTAAAGCCGTTTAGACGTGAAGAAGTTAAAACATACACGCGTGAGTGTGTATGTTTTAAGTGTGATGATGTGAACTCCATACCAATTTTAATTAAAATGGCCCCAGTCGTTTAGACGTGAAGAAGTTAAAAACATACACGCGTGAGTGTGTATGTTTTTTAAACTTTGGCCTTTATCATATAAGTGTGAAGATGTGAACTCCATACCAATTTTAATTAAAATGGCCCCAGTCGTTTAGACGTGAGGAAGTTAAAAACATACACACGTGAGTGTGTATGTTTTTAAACTTTGGCCTTTATCATATAAGTGTGATGATGTGAACTCCATACCAATTTTAATTAAAATGGCCCCAGTCGTTTAGACGTGAAGAAGTTAAAAAACATACACGCGTGAGTGTGTATGTTTTTAAACTTTGGCCTTTATCATATAAGTGTGAAGATGTGAACTCCATACCAATTTTAATTAAAATGGCCCCAGTCGTTTAGACGTGAGGAAGTTAAAAACATACACACGTGAGTGTGTATGTTTTTAAACTTTGTCCTTTATCATATAAGTGTGATGATGTGAACTCCATACCAATTTTAATTAAAATGGCCCCAGTCGTTTAGACGTGAAGAAGTTAAAAACATACACGCGTGAGTGTGTATGTTTTTAAACTTTGGCCTTTATCATATAAGTGTAAAGATGTGAACTCCATACCAATTTTAATTAAAATGGCCCCAAGTCGTTTAGACGTGAAGAAGTTAAAAACATACACGCGTGAGTGTGTATGTTTTTAACTTTGGCCTTTATCATATAAGTGTGATGATGTGAACTCCATACCAATTTTAATTAAAATGGCCCCAGTCGCTTAGACATGAAGAAGTTAAAAACATACACGCGTGAGTGTGTATGTTTTTAAACTTTGGCCTTTATCATATAAGTGTGATGATGTGAACTCCATACCAATTTTAATTAAAATAGCCCCAGTCGTTTAGACGTGAAGAAGTTAAAAACATACACGCGTGAGTGTGTATGTTTTTAAACTTTGGCCTTTATCATATAAGTGTGATGATGTGAACTCTATACCAATTTTAATTAAAACGGCCCAGTCGTTTAGACGTGAAGAAGTAAAAACATACACGCGTGAGTGTGTATGTTTTTAAACTTTGGCCTTTATCATATAAGTGTGAAGATGTGAACTCCATACCAATTTTAATTAAAATGGCCCCAGTCGTTTAGACGTGAAGAAGTTAAAAACATACACGCGTGAGTGTGTATGTTTTTAAACTTTGGCCTTTATCATATAAGTGTGATGATGTGAACTCCATACCAATTTTAATTAAAATGGCCCCAGTCGCTTAGACATGAAGAAGTTAAAAACATACACGCGTGAGTGTGTATGTTTTTAAACTTTGGCCTTTATCATATAAGTGTGATGATGTGAACTCCATACCAATTTTAATTAAAATAGCCCCAGTCGTTTAGACGTGAAGAAGTTAAAAACATACACGCGTGAGTGTGTATGTTTTTAAACTTTGGCCTTTATCATATAAGTGTGATGATGTGAACTCTATACCAATTTTAAATAAAACGGCCCCAGTCGTTTAGACGTGAAGAAGTTAAAAACATACACGCGTGAGTGTGTATGTTTTTAAACTTTGGCCTTTATCATATAAGTGTGATGATGTGAACTCCATACCAATTTTTATTAAAATGGCCCCAGTCGTTTAGACGTGAAGAAGTTAAAAACATTCACACGCAGACACTCGCAAACTTACATCTTTATAATTTTATAGTGTGATGTGATATTTATTTAAAAAACCTATTCAAAGGCTGAAAATTTGACCTATGCCGGGACTCGAACCCGCGAACTCTGGCTAACCGTGCCTGCGCTCTCGCAACGGAGCTAATGGGCAAGTACCGGCATCAGTGAAATTTCGAACCTCCTTACAACACTCTCTGTGAGACTGTTTGAATTTAGCCTTTAAATAGGTTTTTAAAATTGTCCTTAGCACGGGTTCTTCTTCTTCTTCAGGCTATATTATGTAGTCCACTGCAAAACATAGCCCTCCATTTATGAGCGCCATAGCGCTGTACCATCATTGGGGGTAATGCCCATAATTCCCACGCTGGGCATGCGGGTTGGGGATCGCAGTTCGGTGGAATTGTACTGCAGGGGGCGCTGCTGCCCACCCCCCGGTTTGTGCCCCTTAGTCGCCTTTTACGACACCCGCCGGAAGAATTTGGGTTAGCACTGGTTAGTGCAACAAAAAGAATATGATATATTTTTTATTTTACTTTCACTTTGCATCTAACAAATTAATCTCACTCTCTCTAAGAAAGAAGGTCTAGACCTTGCAGTGGGTTGTAATCGGTTTAGTTACCCCAAGAGAGCTAATAGGCCAATGGAACAATGCAAGTAAGTAATTATTTAATTTGCGTTTCTGGCAGACATTCGCTATAGCGCTGTTTGAACAGTTTGCAGTGGACTGAAAAACGGGTATAAAATGTTGGCACATTGCGTTGGTAAGGCATAGAGCTAAACACCATGAAATCAGCTATAGGTCTTCTGGTCCTCGCGGTAAGATACATTAATCCTACTTATTAATATTAATACTTACATACAGGCACATACATCGCTTCTGGCCCCGCACTAGGATACCCTGTGTCGTGGGAACCAGAAACAACGACATCACAAACATGTAAACATCCGAGACCTGGGGTTGTTTTTGTCCCCAGCCGGGATTCGAACCCGGGACCTCTTGGCCATTAGGCACAGAGTTTGTCATGGAAATCCTTCGAAACAGCTTCACTAATTGTTAAGACATTTTTCATAACAATCAGTGAAGCCGTTTTAATGTTATGACAGCCATCCTGACTCAGTATAGATTGACAGTTTGACAGTGTGATATAGGAGCTGTCATGTAATGGCAGTCGTCAAGCCATGTCAGAGGCCTTATGGGCGGCTTGATAACCTCTGACAGTAAGGTCCGCCACTGCCTTATTACAATCCTCCACCAACCCGGACTTGTCCCCCGTGGTGTATCTATGGACTAACCTCCCTGCGATGCAGGAATTGAGGCGTGCCCCAGCAGTGGGGACATACAAAGGGTTTGTATCATCATCGTCAATATAGGAGCTCGCCATCTTAAAATGTCAAATTGGAGTTGAGGTCTTGACATGTCTAATTCATTGGTTTTTTTTTTCAGGTGGCGTTGGTGTTAGCCAATGCTATGCCCTGTAAGTACAAAATGGTTCAATTGAATTTTTACTGATTTAACGAAAATTATTCCAAGAATGATTCCGTGCTTCGCAAGGCACGTTAAGCAGTTGGTGCCGGCTGCCGACGATAGATGGCAGTCGTTAAGCCAAGTCAGGGGCCTTAGGGCGGCTTGAAAACTTCTGAGAGTAAGACCAGCCACTAGTCTTGCAAACCTCCACCAATCCGGACTTGGCCCCCGTGGTGGAGTATGGCCTATACCTTCCTCAGGGAACCGTGCCCGTGCCCCTCGGTGGGGACATAATGAGTTGATGATGACAATGATGATTCCAAGAATCATTCTCAATTTTCCCAGTTTTTCCAAGACCCATCTACAGTCTATTTAACCTTACTTGTCCTTTGTAGTAAACAAGATTCTACCAAATAAAAATAGTATAATCATGTGGGTACAGTGATATCGTTCCGATGTTAAACCTAAGTCAGATGTCGCTGCCTGTACGTAATACAGAGAATAGTGTAAAGAGGTTCGAAATTTCACTGATGCCGTGAGTCGCCCATTGGCTCAATTGGTAGAGCGCTGGCACGGACAGCCAGAGGTTGCGGGTTCGAATCCCGGCATGGGTGAAATTTTTAGCCTCTAAATATGTTTTTAAAACATTCTACCACTAACCCTTCTCGCGTTTAGTGTGCATACGTCTGTACACTAATCAGCCCGGCCGCGCGCAATCCCCCAGATTGGACTCTTTTTATCTATGCTCTGTGCATTCTCTATGGACAATATCTGTTGTTTTATTGGCCAGTGGTTAGTAAGGATTACTTTTGCCAACCAATCAAATGACGTGACGTGGAAAAAAATTGAATTATCATCGAAACCACATGAGCTTGCTAGGTCAGACGCCATTTTGCGTTTTCGTCGTGAGTTGCTCCGCTCGCTAAAGTTTTATAAGTTATTTAGAGAAGGCAACGCTGCGTATTTGTTCATGTGTTATGTATCAAATTACTGCGAAAAGTGTGTAGATTATGTTTCAAATAATAGTTTCGTTGTATTTGATGGAAAAGAAAGTGAAAAAAGCCTCGAACTTTTAGACCGGATTGTGCCGCTTGTATGGGCGGTCAGTGTCATTTTACCTCTTCCTGGTAATTATTCATTTATAGCTTTATTTTGGTGAATTAGAGTATGAAAATTGTGTAAACAGTAATAGATAATATGCAGATCATATTATAAGTGTTAGTTCAGTGCTAGTGAATGAGTAATTAGTGAAAATAGTGAGACAAAGTTCAAAGTATTGTCAAAATGGCGTGGATAGTGAAATTCATTTCGTCATTTGAATATCATGTAAGTTTATTGATAATTTTATTAGCATTACAAGTATAATAACCGGATAGGGCATTTTATACAGATTGTAGTGATATATAACACTTATTGAATAATTACGTAGTACTTTCTCTAATTTGAGAAATGCGGAACTGTGTTCACAAAAAAGATGCAAAAAAATGGCGGTGCGAAATGACCCTGCACTATGCGGTACCTTTGAACTTTCTTTTGTCCGAGCGCGTGGGGCGCTAGAAGGGGTAAAGTAGACTTTTTAGTTGAAAACTGTCACATTCCCATAAAAGAAGTAACATGAGACACTAATTTAGATAACACGTTGCCAATGTTATAAATCAATACATTATGTAGTTTTTATATCTAATTTTGAGGTTAGAGTCTTGTTTACTAAATTAGACAAGTAAGGATATTTTATTTTTATTTTATTAATTTATCAAAGCACAAAACAATATTATAATAAGTAAATAAATGTAGGCCGAACATAGGCCAATTACAGATAAATAAACAGTAGGTAAAGATTATGAGACACATTCGAAGGCTCTTTAAAAATAATTAAACTTTTACTCCATGATGGAATAACTGTGATGTATTTCTCTTATCAAAATTGCGTACAAGTTTAAAATAAATAAAAACGTTAGACATACTGACTATTTAATACACTGAGACACCATAAGACAAAGTACTTAACAAAACATTTACACTCAATGGTCACGGTGTTTCTCAGCTGCAATAGGTAGCTGACTCAGCATACTGCAGGGTATTATTCCTCAGCACTGATTTTCAGTCAGCGCCTGTCCCATGAAGGTTCCACGCGCGTCATCATACTTCGGTCTGCAATTAGTCCTTAGCGATAGAGCTGACCACACAATTTCTCACACAGATCCTGGCGGAGACTTTGAAGAGGAAGTCTCCGCTTTCGAATCCTCTTCATCGTCAAGCTTCTCGTCCTCATCAAGCGACAGCAAAAGCAGCAGCAGTAGCAGTAGCTCTGACGGAAGCGAGGAGGTGGAGTCTTCCAGCTCTAGCTCGAGCCAAAGCAAAGCCGAGTCTGAGAACAGCTCGTCGGAGTACGAAAGCTACAGCTCTGGGGGGAAGTCTCTAAAGCAGTCGTCATCCTCGAGCTCCCAGGAGGCTGAGGCCGAGAGCGAGAGCTCCTCCAGCTCGACGAGCTCATCTAGCAGGGGCGGTAAGTCTTCGAAGTCAGCTAAGAGCTCAGCCAGTAAGAGCGCTGCTTCGCAGAAACAAAGTCAAAGCCAGATAAGTAGTGAAAATAACTCTGGATCGTCTCAGACCCAGAAACAGGGGCAAATCCAGATTGACAAGAACTCAAAGCAGGCTCAAGAACAGAGTCAGGAGCAATCTAGCAAGAACTCAAAGCAAAGTCAAGAACAACGTCAGAGTCAGAAGCAATCTAGCAAGAACTCAAAGCAAAGCCAAGAACAGAACCAGAGTCAGGAGCAATCTAGCAAGAACTCAAAGCAAAGCCAAGAACAGAACCAGAGTCAGGAGCAATCTAGCAAGAACTCAAAGCAAAGTCAAGAACAACGTCAGAGTCAGGAGCAATCTAGCAAGAACTCAAAGCAAAGTCAAGAACAACGTCAGAGTCAGGAGCAATCTAGCAAGAACTCAAAGCAAAGTCAAGAACAGAAGCAGAGTCAGGAGCAATCTAGCAAGAACTCAAAGCAAAGTCAAGAACAAAGTCAAAAACAAGTACAAAAACAGAAAAAGTGTGACAAATCCTCAAAGCAGTCTCAAGAACAGAAGCAGAGTCAGGAGCAATCTAGCAAGAACTCAAAGCAAAGTCAAGAACAGCGTCAGAGTCAGGAGCAATCTAGCAAGAACTCAAAGCAAACTCAAGAACAACGTCAGAGTCAAAAGGAATCTAGCAAGAACTCAAAGCAAAGTCAAGAACAGAAGCAGAGTCAGGAGCAATCTAGCAAGAACTCAAAGCAGAGTCAAGAACAAAGTCAAATACAAATACAGAAACAGAAAAAATGTGACAAAACCTCAAAGCAGTCTCAAGAACAGAAGCAGAGTCAGGAGCAATCAAGCAAGAACTCAAAGCAAAGTCAAGAACAGAAGCAGAGTGAGGAGCAATCTAGCAAGAACTCAAAGCAAAGTCAAGAACAACGTCAGAGTCAGGAGCAATCTAGCAAGAACTCAAAGCAAACTCAAGAACAACGTCAGAGTCAGAAGGAATCTAGCAAGAACTCAAAGCAAAGCCAAGAACAGAATCAGAGTCAGGAGCAATCTAGCAAGAACTCAAAGCAAAGTCAAGAACAACGTCAGAGTCAGGAGCAATCTAGCAAGAACTCAAAGCAAAGTCAAGAACAGAAGCAGAGTCAGGAGCAATCTAGCAAGAACTCAAAGCAGAGTCAAGAACAAAGTCAAATACAAATACAGAAACAGAAAAAATGTGACAAAACCTCAAAGCAGTCTCAAGAACAGAAGCAGAGTCAGGAGCAATCTAGCAAGAACTCAAAGAAAAGTCAAGAACAGAAGCAGAGTCAGGAGCAATCTAGCAAGAACTCAAAGCAAACTCAAGAACAACGTCAGAGTCAGAAGGAATCTAGCAAGAACTCAAAGCAAAGCCAAGAACAGAACCAGAGTCAGGAGCAATCTAGCAAGAACTCAAAGCAAAGTCAAGAACAACGTCAGAGTCAGGAGCAATCTAGCAAGAACTCAAAGCAAAGTCAAGAACAGAAGCAGAGTCAGGAGCAATCTAGTAAGAACTCAAAGCAAAGTCAAGAACAAAGCCAAAAACAAATACAAAAACAGAAAAAGTGTGACAAAACCTCAAAGCAGTCTCAAGAACAGAAGCAGAGTCAGGAGCAATCTAGCAAGAACTCAAAGCAAAGTCAAGAACAACGTCAGAGTCAGGAGCAATCTAGCAAGATCTCAAAGCAAACTCAAGAACAACGTCAGAGTCAGAAGGAATCTAGCAAGAACTCAAAGCAAACTCAAGAACAACATCAGAGTCAGGAGCAATCCAGCAAGAACTCAAAGCAAAGTCAAGAACAGCGTCAGAGTCAGGAGCAATCTAGCAAGAACTCAAAGCAAAGTCAAGAACAAAGCCAAAAACAAATACAGAAACAGAAGAAATGTGACAAAAAATCAAATCAAAGTCAAGAACAGAAGCAGAGTCAGGAGCAATCTAGCAAGAACTCAAAGCAAAGTCAAGAACAACGTCAGAGTCAGGAGCAATCTAGCAAGAACTCGAAGCAAAGTCAAGAACAGATTCAGAAGCAATACCGCAAAGACCACAAGAAAGATTCGTCAACCCAATCGCAAGGTCAATCTCAGACTAACTCTAACCAGAGCGGTTCCTCATCCCAATCACAAGGTCAATCTCAGAGCAGCTCTAGCCAGAGCGGATCTTCATCCCAATCACAAGGTCAATCTCAGACTGAGTCTAACCAGAGCGGATCTTCATCCCAGTCGCAAGGTCAATCTCAGAGCAGCTCTAGCCAGAGTGGATCTTCATCCCAATCGCAAGTTCAATCTCAGACTGAGTCTAGCCAGAGTGGATCTTCATCTCAGTCGCAAGGTCAATCTCAGAGCAGCTCTAGCCAGAGCGGATCTTCATCCCAATCACAAGGTCAATCTCAGAGCAGCACAGACCAGAGCGGATCTTCATCCCAGTCGCAAGGTCAATCTCAGGCTGAATCTAGCCAGGGCGGATCTTCATCCCAATCGCAAGGTCAATCTCAGACTGAGTCTAGCCAGAGCGGATCTTCATCTCAATCGCAAGGTCAATCTCAGAGCAGCACTGACGAGAGCGGATCTTCATCCCAATCACAAGGTCAATCTCAGAGCAGCACTGACGAGAGCGGATCTTCATCCCAATCGCAAGGTCAATCTCAGACTGAGTCCAGCCAGAGCGGATCTTCATCGCAATCGCAAGGTCAATCTCAGAGCAACTCTAGCCAGAGCGGATCTTCATCCCAATCGCAAGGTCAATCTCAGACTGAGTCTAGCCAGAACGGATCCTCATCCCAATCTCAAGGTCAGTCTCAGAGCAGCACTGACGAGAGCGGATCTTCATCCCAATCACAAGGTCAATCTCAGAGCAGCTCTAGCCAGAGCGGATCTTCATCCCAATCACAAGGTCAATCTCAGACTGAGTCCAGCCAGAGCGGATCTTCATCACAATCTCAAGGTCAATCTCAGAGCAGCTCTAGCCAGAGCGGATCTTCATCCCAATCGCAAGGTCAATCTCAGACTGAGGTTAGCCAGAGCGGATCTTCTTCCCAATCACAAGGTCAATCTCAAAGCACCACTGACCAGAGCGGATCTTCATCCCAATCTCAAGGTCAATCTCAAAGCAGCACTGACCAGAGCGGATCTTCATCCCAGTCGCAAGGTCAATCTCAGAGCAGCTCTAGCCAGAACGGGTCTTCATCCCAATCGCAAGGTCAATCTCAGACTGAGTCTAGCCAGAGTGGATCTTCATCCCAGTCACAAGGTCAATCTCAGACTGAGTCTAACCAGAGCGGATCTTCATCCCAGTCGCAAGGTCAATCTCAGAGCAGTTCTAGCCAGAGCGGATCTTCATCCCAATCTCAAGGTCAATCTCAAAGCAGCACAGACCAGAGCGGATCTTCATCCCAATCTCAAGGTCAATCGCAGAGCAGCAATGACCAGAGCGGAACTTCATCCCAATCGCAAGGACAATCTCAGAGCAGTTCTAGCGAGAGCGGATCTTCATCCCAATCACAAGGTCAATCTCAGAGCAGTTCTGACGAGAGCGGATCTTCATCCCAATCCCAAGGTCAATCTCAGAGCAGTTCTGACCAGAGCGGATCTTCATCCCAGTCGCAAGGTCAATCTCAGACTGATTCTAGCCAGAGCGGATCTTCATCCCAATCTCAAGGTCAATCGCAGAGCAGCTCTGGTCAGAGCGGATCTTCATCCCAATCGCAAGGTCAATCTCAGAGCAGCTCTGGCCAGAGCGGATCTTCATCCCAATCGCAAGACCAATCTCAGAGTCAGAGC
Source organism: Yponomeuta sedellus (assembly GCA_934045075.1). Taxonomy (NCBI): domain Eukaryota; kingdom Metazoa; phylum Arthropoda; class Insecta; order Lepidoptera; family Yponomeutidae; genus Yponomeuta; species Yponomeuta sedellus. The sequence goes on along the minus strand of OW203750.1, from coordinate 6,021,915 downwards.
GACCAATCGCAAGGCGACGACTCAAGCGAATCCAGTTCATCTTCGTCATCGTCATACGAACATTCTGAGGCCGCTGCGGCCTCTTCGTCATCGAGCTTGTCGTCTAGCTCTAGCTCTGGAGGTGGCAAAAGGGTCGTGAAGAAATCTGAGTCCAGCGAAAGTGAATCGGCAGCGTCTGAGCAGGAGTCATCGTCGAGCTCAAGCAGCACCAGCGGTGACGGCTCTTCATCAGAAAGCTCATTCAGTTCGAGTTCATCATCTAGCTCTGAATCATCAGCTTCGTCCTCTTCATCAACATCATTTGAAAGCAGCAGCAGCGATGACTGATCCTTTAATTCTGTTTCCCCAATTGAACTCGGATTGTGTATTATGGACACCGATTTTCATTTGTTAAAAATTTTACCGGCTAACTAACACATGTAGACATGAGTGAATTGTAACTTTCCTCAACAGTGGCTTTGTGTGTCTACGTCTTATCTAAGTAAAGCATTAGCAATGTTAATTGGAATTATGTGAAAAGATGTTCTAATGTGTTGGTATGTTAGTAATATTTTAATTTTATTTAGTAGTTACTCAGCAACTTGGTTTTTTACCCAATAAATTTTAATTGCAGCATTGAAAGTTTATTTTTGGTTACGAACAAATCCTTAAGACTTGAGAGCATTGGGCCACAAAAGTATACACAACTTAGTTGTAGAACCATTCACTTGAGTTTCTTAAGTCTACGAGTATGTGACAACGAGTTCATGTTATCAATCGCTCGTTGTTCGACAAGAGTATAAGTAAAAGATGACGTATTTTTTTTTTCGCGGTAACGGTCGTACAATTGATATTTTTGTTTAATTTCAATATCATCACTCAACAGGCTAAACACGTTAATGACTATCGAAAGACTTTGAAGAAGAAGAAAGACTTTGAAGTTGTGAAGTTGTTTGGAAGTTTGTTACTCAATCACGCAATAACGGCTGAAGAGATTTACATGAAATTTGGCGTAAGAATAGATTAAGACCTCAATTGAGATATAGGATAACATTTGCGGGGTCAGCTGGTATAAAATATAAATACAGTCAAAATATACAGAGTGATTATTAACGATATAGAAGCAAAGGGAACTATAAGAACATTAGTAGCTAGTGGACTTCTACGAGAATACATCTAACTCTGAAGTACCTAACGGCGAACTGTATTCACGTACTTTAAAAGACGATACAGTCGGCAGAAAAAGCTACTTCTCACATATATTTTTATAATCCCATGCGATACTACCAGTGTTGCTACTTATAAGTAACTGAAATCAAACCAACTGAGATTAGAGTAGAAGCAAAGTCTGATATTAAAAACACAAAAAATTGTTAGTTTTATTTATGATACATTAGGATACCTTAGGTGATTAATTTGTTATTGATATTGTGTCTGGCAAAGTAGATTAGACATAACATATACCAGAGAGGCATACAAAAAACATAGACTGCCACTTGCCAAGATCCCGACTTCGTGTCATCAATGTCTATTATTCGTTCCTTAAACGTCTAGGGCCTCTAGCACTGAACTGGCTTGCAGGCTTCTTCTCGGGTATAACCCCGAAATGTATACTTCCTAAGCGATGGAAAGCAGAATAAGTGGTGGTTTTACTAAAACCATAGAAGGAACCAAATGACCAAAATAGCTACAGACCCATTTCACTCCTTTGCACAATATATAAACTCTACGAAAGGATACTGCTTGCACGCATGACACCGAATCGCAGCTGCAGTGATCAGGTTGCCAAGCTTACATCCCATATCGAAGCTGGTTTCCAGCGCAATCAGAAAACTGTAGCTGTATTCGAAGACCTTACCTCGGCGTTGGAAGAAGGGACTCCTGCTGAAGCTGACGAAAATGTTCAATTGTAATCACACGCTCAAGTCAATCGATGCCATACTTTCAAATAGACCATTTCAAGTGAATCTGGATGGAAAACGGAACAAAACAAAACTCTCATTATTGGCGTCCCACAGAGCTCGATCCTGGCCCCTACGCTATTTAACTTCTACTTAAGCGACATAGCAGAGGTGTTCGGTCGCTGATTTGTGCACGCAGTCGATAATGCAGTCACAACGAAAGCTACGATTATAACCCGAGTAATTGCCGTTATACAGGAGGACATCGCCAAACTACAATGCAACTTCCCAGATTGGGGCCTAAGACCTAACCCACAAAAAAGTGTTACCTGCTATTTCCACCTCAGCAATAGATAAGCTAATGAGTCTGTAAGCCTATTTTCGGTAAGCCCGTGAAACAGGACCCAAACTTTACCTGAGAGTCACGTTGGACAGATATCTAACCCATTAGCTTCGCCGATACGCCGTCGCATGGCCGGATAGGCCGGCCAACAAATACTCATAATAAAAACAAAAATACATCTGATTTACATTCTGAACGAATTCATAAAATTGTGAATATAATGAAAATTTACATAATCAAGGCACAGGAACCCGAAATCGATAAAGTTTCTTGTACATCATAAAATACACAATACTATTGGTGTAAAAAGTGGTCTTGTAAGTATTGTTTGTTTTCTTCAAGCAATTGTTGTAATTATGTACTAGTTTAGTACACGGAAGCGGCCTGGCTACCCATAGCACAGGGAATCCTAGTGTGGGAGTCAGGATACAACTTGTAACACTTAATTTGCAATAAATTTTTCTTATTCTCATTCTTAACCTTCAAGGCTTACTGACGAAAAGGTCAGGCTGTAGGTCTCCGCCAGGTCATCCAAGTTCTGCCAGGGCTTAGATTCTGCTGATGCATTGTGCTACAATGACAACTGCATGGACATGGCGATTTAATTTCGTTGCTGCTTTAAGTCTATTTTTATTTATTTTATTTTATTAGGGAAAACAAACAGTTATACATTAAAACATTTGCTTAACTTAAACTTAGTACCTATTAAGGTTAGTTGGATTAGTCGATGAATGCCATATTCTGGAAATGACACACTAGTCTAAAAACGACAAATTCTATAAATGACAAATTCTTAAAACACCACATTTTGTTAACGACTTATTCTCCAAAAGACAGATTCTGGAAACGACATAATCTATTATTGACATACTGTACAAATGCCACATTATCCTGAAATGAAGGGTCAAGCTTACATTGTGCTAAAATAGGAAGTCATTCAATGCTTCAAATACTTATATTTCGTGTTTGATAAGAATATCTTCTTTACATATTTTGTTAATGAAGTAGTAAAGATTCTTCATTAACATATGTAAGAAGCCAAGCATTTTGATATAAAAGTTAAAAATTGTTTTTTTGAAATGGAAGCAAAAATGGAAGAATTACCTAAATACATACATATAGTATTCTAAGGTTAACACGAGCAGTAGACATAATTAAAACTGTTTTTATGCGGATTTATGCTCGTTTATTACATTTTTTACAATTTTCCAACGCTTCGGCACTTTTTCAGGTGCCGTGGTCCCGGATGACTGAGGTGACAGGTGTCTTTTAGAAATCATTGACGGTTAGTTTACTACCCTCGGCAAAAATTACAAAAGTTAATTATGAAGTTACGTTCCAAAATAGACAAACCAATTATTTTTTATATAAAGTCAACAATATTGATTGATGATTGTAGAAAATTTAATAAACGAGCATAAATCCGTATAAAACAGTTTTAAGTAAATACATACAGTTCGATAAAAAATATGCAATGTATTAAAACAATTATACAGAAGACATATCAGTGTTGAAAACTTCATAACCGGCAGCGTTTTCTACAGTTTGCAATATAAAAATATTAGAAATGCATGTGTAGTAAACAAACAAGTAAAATGAATTTCAATCATGTTAAGCTCTTTTCTAAACTAGATAAACACAAAAAGCAGAAAAAAATAAAAACAACATAAACAACCGACTGAGTACCTACACTCCAAAGACAAAGCACATCCATCATGTAAAATCACAGAATGGTAGATGCAACATGAGTTACAGATTTCCTAAATAAGCCCGGGGATAACATAACAAATCAATGTGATGCAAATACTCATTGTAAAATGCCTGAACAGCGCGCACATGCATCGAACTTTCTAGGCGTCAATGGTTCGAAAAAATACCCCACGTAACCCGACCATGTATCTGTCATGGTACTAAAATGCACTAAACAGAATCGAGGTCCAGGTGCCTCATCATCCAAAAGCTGTCAGCAACCACTTGGGGATGGAAAGCGAACGCTCTGCGCATCAACGCTGACTCTGGCTTTCAGTACAGTTGAATACCGCGCGCCAGTATGGACAGGCAGCCATCATAGCAAACTGGTTGATGTAGAGCTTAACTCTGAATTATTTTCTATTTCTTCTTTTTCAGGTTATATTAGTCCACTGCTGGACATAGCCCTCCCATAATCAGCGCCACAGCGCAAGGTGGTGTCATCATTGTGGGGTAGTGCCCATAATCCCCACGCTGGGCATGCGGGTTGGGGATCGCAGTTAGGCGGAATTGTACTGCAGGGGGCGCTGCTACCCACCCCCCGGTATGTGTCCCTTAGTCGCCTTTTACGACACCCGAAAGAAGAATTTGGGTTTGTGCTATTCTCTAGGCCGACACCACAAAGCAGCATTTTTTATTTATTTTTATTTATTAAGGAAAACAAACAGTGAACAACATTAACATAACTACTTAATTATTCAAAGTATTAAATAACTGTACCACCAGCACCGTTAACCACGAATTAAATATTTTGAAAAAACAAAACAGGGAATATAATATTTTATTCTTGTGCCTTTTGAACATAGCTTTAAACCGTGCATGCTTTGCTTTATAGCCGAAATTCTAAACACGATAAGAAAAATAATAACATTTTTCGGGATATCAACATAAAAATACTGACGAACATTTGCGAAAAACTACAGTTCGATTTCAAAACATTCCATGGCTCTGACCCGGAATGTGGGGAGTGATAATGAAAATATATCCAAATTATTTTATATGATTTATCTGATATTTATTATATGATATTTTCTGATAAGAGGATTATATCTGGTACAGTGCAACCAACCTCCACATGTGGCTACCGGTTCTGTGCAATGTTCTGCCTCCGGAGGGGGTTACCTGCAAAAATTGAGTACGACTAAATCAGTCAAATGCCGCAACTTCCAATCTACAAAGATCTGGAAACGACAAGAAGTGAGCTGCGTCTCAAGTCACGCAGGCTATTCGCATTGATTGCGTTCGGAGCCCTCGTCGTCAGGCTATACTAGTCCACTGCTGGACATAGCCCTCCCCTAAAGAGCGCCACGTTGTGCTATCTTAGGGGCTAATGCCATTAATCCTCACGCTGGGCGTGCGGGTTGGGGACCGCAGTTTGGTGGAATTGTGCTGCAGGGGGCGCTGCTGCGGTTTGTGTCCCTTAGTCGCCTTTTAAGACACCCGCGGGACGAATTGGGTAAGTGCTATTCTCTAGGCCGACACCTCTCAGCAGTCAAATGCGACAACTTCCAATCTACAAAGATCTGAAAACGACGAGAAGCGAGTCACGCGAGCTATTCGCGTTGATTGCGTCCGGAGCCCTACGACAAGAAATGACCCCTTTGAAAAGATGAACGTACAGGTGGGCAAACTGAGGCGCCCAAAAGGCCTCTGGTGGCAGATCCAAGCTAAGCAGGTCCTGGCTTTAATCTACACAAACTGATAGGTGTCGAACTTCGCGGAGTAGGTGCGTCAACCTGATGCATGGAAGAACCCCATAAGTGGAGATGCCGTACAGATCCCAGTTGTGGATGTGGAGAGGAACAGGCTATGGGTCACATTACTGATGATTGTCCGCTGTGGTCCATAAGAGGGACTATGACTGGCTGACCACTGCGTTATGCTCGTGAACGAGTGCTGTTCGTGTGTCTGGCCGCAGCACTTATGTTTTCCCCTATTATTGTGAGACATTTGACTAATGCTTTGGTATATTTAGGGTTGTTAATGGCAATCATGAAATCTTATGAGATTTACATATGACAACTGAACTTTTTCTGTTGCGGGTAGTCGGATAATTAAGTCAACTCATAATTGGCTAAAGTTTAATTAAGTAATTAAAATTGACAAACATTAAATATCCTAATGATAAATGACTAAATAGTGAGATAAATACCTGCCAGCTGTCACACACTAAATTCAACACAAGATTCTACACATCAGCGATATTTCTACTGTGCACTATGGATAACATCAAACAATCCATCACTGAGCTATCCAACTTGTTTGCTTCCAAGATGGCATCGTTTCAAGACGTTCTAGACAAGGGATCTGACCTAGCAAGCCCATCTTCAACCTCCAGTGTTCAGTTAGAGTTTAGCTCGTTCCGCACATTTGTGGTTCTTGCACTCACTACTCTCCAACGGCAAGTTGACATGTTAGCTCGTGATTTGGACAACATGGAGATGAGAAGCCGAAGGAAAATGTTGTTAATACATGGACTTTCAGAGGCCGAGAAGGAAGACACATTGACTGCAGTGGTGGAGGTCCTCGGAAAACACTCCATTAGCATCAACGCAGATGACATAAGTCGGTCGCAGAGGATGGGGCGCCCTAGTGCAAGTAGGGCGAGACCGGTCCTGGTAAAGTTCCACTCTATGAAGGCACGGGAAGAAGTCTGGTTTTCTAAAACCAAGCTCAAAGGTTCCCATACTACTCTGTCGGAGTTCTTAACAAGGAGCCGGCACGAAGCTTTTATGGACGCGCGGCAGCGTTTTGGTATCTCTAAGTGTTGGACCAGGGAAGGTACCATTCATATTCTGGGGCCGGACGGAGTGCGACATAAAGTGCACATGTTGGCGGATGTTCAAAAGCTCGCTGTGACGGACAAGGGTTCAGCGAAAGTCCCCGCCAAGCAAATCCCTGCTAAGGCGAGCGTCAGTCGGCCCAAACGTAAAGCTGTAGCTCCAAAGTAGAATTAAGTGTAACTTTCATTTCTAGTTTACTTTTAGTTGTGTGCACATACGTAATCAATCTGTGTCAATTTCTATATATTTCAGCTTTTACCCACTTCGATCACTTTTATTCAATTCAAGATGTTTCATTTGATGTTTTTTTGTTGCTTTGTTTGAGTGACAGGTGACATATCATTTTTTTTTTTGCTATAGTTTGCGTTTCGTTTCTCAATTGAAATGTTGCCAGTGGGTAAAAGAGAAAAAATCTCATTTTGCTTGTTTATTTTTCTTTTTTTGTTCTTAAGTTTGATCTGTACAGCTGGCGGGTGGCTGGATGCTCTATCTGTACATATTTTAGTCTAGCACATACATATTATTTATTTTATTTAGGTATAATTTATTACCTACATTGTATTTATCTATGTCTGATAATGACTGCAGCAATTACCTATCCTTTTCTTCTTCTTTGGATGGATTGAACGGCAGTTTTCATAGTATTCCCTCTCTTTCAGACAGTCTCGACTCCCAATTTTCTGATTCACCTCATAACTTTAACGTCGTTCACATTAACGCACAGAGCATTCCTGCACACTTCCCTGATCTGCTGGCAACTTTTAATATAAAAAACCTACATGCTGTCCTTATTTCTGAGTCCTGGCTTAAGCCCTGTCTCCCTTCCACTTCTTACTCTCTCCCAGGCTTTCACTTGATCCGCAATGACCGTACTGGTGGTGGCGGAGGTGGTGTGGCTATATATCTACGAGCCCATATTCCTTTTTCTGTTGTTAGCACGTCAGCTCAGCCTCCACCTCTAAATGCGGGAGAACACCTTTTCATAGAGGTCCTCCTATCACACAGGAAGGTCTTGCTCGGTGTTTACTACTGTCCCTCTTTGCGTTTTAATTTCTTTTCTTCTTTTGAAAGTCTTCTAGAAAATGTTACACCGTCTTATGATCATTCCATCATAATGGGCGACTTTAATGCCTGTCTTCTCAAGAATGACCATCGTTCTTCTTCGCTTCTTTCTCTGCTCCAAGCCAGCAACATGGTTACGCTCCCTCTTGATGCTACTCATCACTTTCCGAATTGTACCCCCTCGCTCCTGGATCTAATAATAGTCTCCTCTTCCCGACATGTTGCTGCGCACGGACAATTTCCCGCTGATGCCTTTTCATATCATGATTTGATCTTTCTCTCTTATAAAATTCGTCCCCCTAAAGCAAAACCGAGGATACTTCTGCAGCGGAATTTTGCTGGTATGGATCTGGACCGACTCAGAGAGGATGCGCTGAGTACCGACTGGTCTGTGGTGTCTAGGGCGGATACCGTCGATGAGCAAATCACCATTTTTAACACCCTTCTCACTGAACTTTATGACATTCATGCACCAGTTAGGTCTGTAAAAGTTCGTCATCTGCCAGCACCTTGGCTTACAGATGATATTCGAACAGCTATGCATCAGAAAACGATAGCCAAATATAATTATAAGATTAGACCAACAGCTTACAACCGCGAACGCTTTTTGAAATTTAGAAATCACTGCAACAGGGTGTGTAGGGACGTACAACGACGCCATATTCACAAGTCGGTAGAAAACGGTGACCCAGCTAAAGTCTGGAAATTTCTTCAGTCTCTTGGAGTTGGGAAATCGCGGCCAGACAGAATTCCTAATGACCTTGATGTCAACTCTCTCAATCACCATTTCTCTTCTGCTTCTAATTTCGATGAAGCTATTAAAGCCGATACACTGAGTTCTCTTTCAGCACTTCCAACTCCCGACTATTCATCCTTTTGTCTAAGTCAATTCTCCGATCGTGATGTTGAGAAGAGCATAGTTTCCATTACTTCCAGCGCTGTTGGTACCGATGGAATTAGTCGGAGGATGATAATTCCTCTTTTAGACATTCTTGCTCCGGTATTCGCCGGTGTGCTCAACAAGTCCGCTGCAACTAGAGTGTTCCCGGAAGCTTGGAAGGAAGCACAAATCACTCCACTGCCTAAAAGACCTAACCCTTCATCCTTTTCCGACTATCGTCCTATATCTATCCTTCCTTTCCTTTCAAAAGTCCTTGAGCGCCTCATCCATCATCAACTTAGCTTTTTTCTTAACAAAAATAGACTCCTTAATCCCTTCCAATCTGGTTTTCGTCCTGGGCATAGCACAGTAACTGCACTGGTCAAAATTACCGAGGATATTAGGCTGGGTATGGAGGACGGCGAGGTCACCGTGCTCACTTTGCTGGACTTCAGCAATGCGTTCAACGCGGTGGACCATGACGTATTGTTGGAAATACTATGCTCTCTCAACATATCTCCGTCGGCAATCGGCTGGTTTCAAAGTTACTTGCATGGACGCCGGCAACGTATACGTATCGACGATTCCTTTTCTGCGTGGTGTGATACTACAGCCGGTGTCCCGCAAGGTGGCGTGTTGTCTCCACTTCTTTTCGCCATTTTCATCAACAATATTTCTGCAACGCTTACTTCTTCCTACCACCTTTACGCAGATGATCTTCAGATTTACGCGCGTTCTCCCGTAGAGAGTCTGCCTTTGGCTATTACTAATTCTAACGCTGATCTCAAACGCATTCTGGATTGGAGCAGATCTCATGGCTTACACGTTAATCCTACCAAGACGCAAGTTATTGTGATTGGCAGTCCTAGAATGTTGTCTAGAGTTGACTGGGAACAGCTACCTCGAATTCAATTTGAAGGTGTAACAATACCATACAGTGAGAAGGTGAAGAACTTGGGGATTATTATGGACAGGTATTTATCCTGGGCACCGCAGCTGGCCGAAGTGAGTCGGAAAATATTCGCTTCGGCGGCTTCTTTGAGAAGGTTACGGAATTTCCTGCCAACTGCAACCAAGATTGCGCTTGCGCAATCTCTGTTGCTCCCTATCCTCGACTATGCTGATGCCAGTTATCTAGATTTGACCGAGGAGCAACTTAATAAACTTGAGCGCCTCCAAAACTTCGCCATAAGGTTTATATTTGGTTTACGCAAATATGACCACATTTCTGAATATCGCGCTAAGCTCAAGTGGCTTTCCATCCGCCTCCGTAGGAATGCTCACATTCTTTTCCTGCTGTACTCTGTACTGTTCAATCCAGCTACTCCCCTTTATCTCAAAGAGCGTTTTAGTTATCTCAGTGACCACGGCCGGCCACTACGTTCAGACCAGAATTTGACGCTGAAAACACCTAGCCATACGACAAAGTTCGTTGCCAGCTCATTTACGGTAAGAGCGGTCCGGCTGTGGAATGAGCAGCCGGTTTCTATAAGGCGCTCCCCATCTCCTGCTATATTCAAATCTAAAGTAGTAGAATTCTTTCTTTCCAAATAATTTCTTATTCTCTTTTTGTCTGTAGATAAATCCCATTTATTTTTCCCATCATGCTTGCTATTATAACTTATAGTTTATGTATGTTTATAATAGTATTTATCTATGTAAGTTTATTTTATTACATATACGTATGTATATAAATATTCGATAAGCACCAACTACCCGTCTCAATTTCTCCTTCAGCAATCTTTCCGATTTAAGGTTGCCTGGAAGAAATTGCTATCAGCAATAAGGCCGCCAATTGTACCTCTTCTTTTGTAACTGTTGTCTCTGTAATTATTTTCTAGTGTGTACAATAAAGAATATTCTTATCTTATCTGATGTATTTGGTTTTAAGATGATTTGAGAAAAGATGGTCAGAGTGGAGTTTTTTTTCCGCTGCCTTTTTCTCCACTACAATACGGCCCAAAGGCGGCGGCTTACATTTTACATTGTACATTGACATTCAGCAAACAGAATGTAAATTCTTTACGTTGAAATAAATTGATTTGAATTTGAATTGAATTTTGAGGAGGCAGTGGAAGATTCACGAAGCCGACAAGAAAGTGACCAATTGGATTCATCATCAACTCATTATGTCCCCACCGATGGGCATGGGTCTCTTCCCTAAGGAAGTTATAGGCTCCACCACGGGGGCCACGACCGGATTAGTGGAGGCTTACTAGACTAGTGGTCTTACTGTCAGAAGTTTTCAAGCCGCCCTAAGACTTGGCTTAACGACTGCCATCTATCGACGGCAGCCGGCACCAACTGCTTAACGTGCCTTGCGAAGCACGGAACCGCTCGGAAAAATGCCATTAGCGTTAGTTATAGACGGTCACCCATCCATGCACTGAACTCGCCCTCTTTTGCTTAACCTTCGTGATCTTTTAAGATCACTCAGGCCGCCGGGGTTACGAGCGATTCGATTGTTGGATTGCGACCGATTGGATTGCTGGCCGCAAAATAAATAATTAGTCGTTATGTGGCAGCATCACTGACTGTTCACGCCACAGTTGCTATGGAAATAACACTTCAGTCAAAAGCTCGCTAACGAATCTCCCGTTATAAAATCTATTATATTTTCTCTTATTTATTTACGCATTCTTGTAAATATTGTACATACGTTAGAGTTAGGTTTAAATAAAATACACATCTATATATACTGCATCAAGATCTCTATCATTTCAACCTGCAACACAACACTACAGTTACATGCACGGCCGTTTCGGGTACTTTTTATCTAGATTGTTGCTAATACATCCGGGGTATTTGGTCGAATTGTGTCCGCCTGGGTTGACACGGGTCCCCTACGTAGTTTCAATAGCCGTTGTTGCGAAAAACGTTGTATCGAATTTTTTTCCCGCTGACTTATCAGCACTTCCATCCAGATTCGCTCGATGTATTTATTTCGTAAATCTTTCTTCCTTTATCCTCTCCGCATGTCCAAACGTTTCTATCTCAATTTGGGTCACTACATCCTCTTTCAGTACATAACTAATAGAACCTTCTTCTTCAGGCTATATTATGTAGTCCACTGCTGGACATAGCCCTCCCCTAATGAGCGCCATAGCGCCCTGTCTTCAGCTTGCCGCATCCAGCATCTGCCGGCAGTTTTTCGCAGATCCCACCTGGTCGGAGGGCGTCCTACACTACGTTTGCCGAGTCACGGTCTCCACTCAAGAACACGTTTAGTCCAACGGTTATCGATTCTTCGCGAGATATGGCCAGCCCACTGCCACTTCAGCTTGCTGTTTCTCTGAGCTATGTCGTGTAAAACCTCTTCTTCAATAAAACCACCAAATCTCAGTTTCACGATTATATTATCCTTCTTCTTCTAACCAACATGGAGCAACCAGTTTCAGAACCTTCTAAACTACCTCAATGCTTTTCTTTTTACACCATAATCTCCCACACGATCCACCGCAAAAACCAACTAAACCCAAAAAAGCCCCGAGCATCGAAATCACTTCACCGGCCCCGCCCTGGGTTGCCAGCCCCCCGAAGTACCTTTTTCCTATTTTGTTTCGCGACTGACTGTAATAAATGCTCAATAGTAAATAATAAAGTATAATAATTGTTTTTAATTAAAGAACCTTACACTCGACCATCCTGGCGACGTGTATGCCCCCATACACGATACTGGTGAAACCTTACACGTGGCCGATAAAGTTATTTCTTACAACTGTCGAATTTATAAAATAGTCATGATAATAATAAAATAATAATAACTGCCTTGAAACATATATATTTTTTTTTTTATCATGAAACATAATTATTCGAATCATTACAAATTCAAGTGATGATACTTATGTACGTACTTATGAAATTAAGCTATGAGTACTTATGAAATTAAGATGAAAAAATATTTTCATATCACAAAAATAGTTCCAAATCTGTTTAAGTATTCAGAAAATAGGGTCAACATCATGCTATTGTGATCTAAATAGTCACAATGCAATGGGATTAACAACTTACCGAGAATCAACATTTTACCAACATCATAAAAATTTACACAATGTGATCAACAACTTAGCAAATAGGATCAACATAATGCCATTGCGATTCAAATGGTCACAATGTGATCAACAACTTAATAACTAAGATCAACATTCTGCCAATATCACTAAAATTGTCACAATGTGATCAACCACTTAGCAAATAGGATCAACATAATGCCATTGCGATTCAAATGGTCACAATGTGATCAACAACTTAATAACTAAGATCAACATTCTGATCAACAACTTAATAACTAAGATCAACATTCTGCCAACATCACTATGGGGTCAACACTTAATAAATAGGATCAACATTCCGCCAACATTATTAAAATGGTCACAATGTGATCAACAACTTAGCTAATAGGATCAACATAATGCCGTTATTATCTGAACGGTCATAATGTGATCAACCACTTACTAACTAGGATCGACATCATACCAACATCATTAAAGTTGATACACTGTGTTCAATAACAAAACTAAGATCAACAATATACCAGTATCAACAAATTGGCTCGAAGTTCTTAATCACAGTAATCGTAGTTTCCACCAAACATAATAATATCCATTAAATCAATTCTAATTTATTAATCACATTCATCATTCATAGTATCAGTCATGTCATTATCACTTTCATAATTTCCATTTTCATAAACCTCTAGCGCTGCAACATGGATCCACGGTTGCATACGGTCTGCCGCCACAGTTGTTTTGCGTTTTCTTTTTGTCCCTTCAAAACCAGAAATCGGGGCAATTTTATAGCGGTCATTGCCCAAAACTTTAATCACTCGAAAAGGGCCTTCATATGACGGCAGAAGTTTTGTGCTCTTGCCGTCATTTTGAAATACGGTCTTGGTAATTTTTACTAGATCACCACGAGTGTATGTGCGAGCCGGTATTCTCTTTTTATCATAGTACTGCTTTTGACGGACTTGTTCCCTGTCAATCTTATCCTTCACCTCTCTGCGCAAGCTCGCCAGTTCACATGGCTTACGAGTTTCATCTACGATCTCGTTTAGGACTGGATTCACCTCACTGTTGATTGAGGTGCCAAACATTACTTCAGCTGGCGCCCTGCCTATCGTCTTCTGAATCGTGTTATTGAGTCCCCATTGTATCCTTCCTAATTTGGTGTCCCAATCCTTTTCGTTGTCTCTTAAGTTTTGTGCTGTCAAGGAATCTAAAATTGTGCGATTATACCGCTCTACTTGACCATTTGATCGGGGACTCGCTACCGCATTAAGTATGTGTTTAACACCTCTGTTGAGACAGAACCTCTTAAAAGCGTGTGAGGTAAAACAACTACCGCGATCGCTAACAAGCCGGTCAGGTGTTCTGAAGGTATCAAATATGTCTTCAAGCACTTTAATGACATTAAGTGTCTTGGTATTTCTCACCGATCGTATAAATACGAATTTCGTGAATGAATCGACAACCACGAATATGTGTGTGTGCCCTCTTTTGGATTTCACAAATGGCCCTAAATGGTCCACATGGAGCGTATGAAACGGCACCTCAACCTTTGTAATTGGATGTAGAAATCCCTCTTTTGAGCCTGCAGATTTCTTAGCGTACGCACACTCTATACAGGCGGCTACATATTTCTTCACGAAACGTGTCATTTTGGCAAACCAATAGTTCCGTTTGACGCGTTCTAATGTTTTCTCGAAACCCACATGTCCTATATCGTCATGGTTCATCCTGCATAACTGCCACCTAGCGCCTTTTGGTACCACCCATTTAACATTGTTTTTGTCTCCATTCAAACATCTAAAAAGCTTGTTGTCGCGGATGACGTAATTTTCTTTGATGTACTCTAAGCCTCGTGAGTCCAATTCACTGCTTAGAATAGAACGGATTCTACAAAGTTCTGAATCTCCTAGCTGTAGAGTAAGTAACCAATCGTCATCACTTATAGCCATTACGGTAGCGTGTTCAATATCTGGAATCTCCCCAATAATTGGATTACGCGACAAAGCGTCTACATGGGACATTTTTGTTCCAGGTCTATATTCTACCGAACAGTCAAATTCCTGTAACGCCAACCACCAACGCGCAATTCTGGGTATGATATCCCGTTTTTGAAAGGTGGATCGCAGCGCACTACAGTCTGTGATAATTTTGCATTTTTTCCCCAACAGAAAGACCCTAAACTTCTTCAACGCGCAAACGACAGCTAATGTTTCTAATTCGTAGGAATGGAAATTTTTCTCTTCTGGAGTTGTCTGCCGACTGTAATACGCTACTGGCTGAAAGGAACTTTTGCCCGGCAAACGTTGCAGTAGAATTCCCCCAATGCCAATCCTACTCGCGTCCGTGTGGAGTTCAGTCTCGGCTGAAGGATCATAAATTGCAAGTACAGGTCTTTCGACTAACTTGGTTTTCAAGTTCTTGAACGCCTCTTCCTGACTCTCTGACCACTCCCAGGTTGCGTCCTTTTTCAACAGTTTTGTTAGTGGGTAAGCCAGTTGTGCAAATCCTAAAATAAACTTTCTAAAATAGCTGACCAACCCCACAAACTGACGAACACCGTGGACATTTTCTGGTCGCGGAAAATTTGCCACACTCTGAATTTTGCCTTCGCCCGGACGCATGCCTGCCGAACTTATCTCATAACCCAAGTAGTCGATTTTATTCTCCAGAAAACAGCATTTCGAGAGATTCAGCTTGAGATTGGCACACTCCAAGAGTTTCAACACCTCTTCAAGCCTATCAAGACATTCCATCGGATTTTTACCGAACACCAGCAGGTCATCTATATATACTGTAGCTTTGTTAAACCGGGCTGAACCCAGGACATGGTTCATCATACGTTGAAAAACAGCAGGCGCATTTGCCAGGCCGAACGGCATACGATTAAACTCGTAGTGACCGTCCGGCGTGACAAACGCAGTCATGTGTTTAGACTGCTCGTTTATTGGCACCTGATAATACCCGGATCTTAGATCAAGTGTAATGAACCACGCTTGCCCGGACAATCTGGCAATTTCGTCTTCGATTATCGGCATCGGGTATCGTTCCTTTACGGTAATAGAATTGAGCATTCTATAGTCGATGCATAAGCGAACATTCCCGTCTTTCTTTCGCACCAAAATTATCGGGCTCGCGTAGTTTGAAACTGACTCTCTGATAATGCCGGCTTTGAGCATTTCATCTACCATATCGCGAACTTTATCTCGTTCATAATGAGACAATCTATATGGCCTATATACAACGGGACGTTCACTGTTTACTTCTATTCGCATCTCGGCGGCATTCGTGCAACCCAATTCAGACATGTCGCGCGCAAAACAGTGTTCATAACGTTCAAGCATCTCAAACAGTCTAGCTTTGTCACTATCTGCTACTGCGTCTCCCAGGCGAATCTGCTTTTCATCCCAAATGGAGCTAGTATGATTACTCTCGTCACGTTTGCAAACGTCGGGTGTTATCACAATTCTGTTGACAACCTCTATCTTTTCTGCGCGAGAGAACACTGTGCTTTCTTGAAGTAGGCATGGGGTCAAACAGGGCATTACAGTGACATAGAGCGAACCATTTGTTACTTGGTAAACTCCACCACAAACCAAGTACTGATGATTTGGTTTACCAACTACTTTGGTGTCTAATAGAATGGTTCCCGTGAAACTGGTATCAGTTGCCGCCTTTACACTAGCACCGCCATAGAGTTTACTATGTCCTACCACCCTTACTCTGACTGAAGGTTCGTCTATATGCTCCGGGCAAAATTTAGGCATTTCGGCACCAATATCTAGAAATTGGAGTTTTGTTGCGTCTTTGTAAACAACAACGTGAGGTTGCTCAGAATAAGACTGGCCAATGAGCAAAGCCTTATCGAGCAGCCCATCATCAACCACTCGACATGGAACAGTTGCCTCCACTCCGTCGACGGATAAATTTAAAGAGACCGACCCTAATGACTGCACTGTCCCTTTGCCGAAACCTATCATCGTGGATGGTATACCATCGTGCTGAACACCCAACTTTGTGATAGCAGATTCTTTTATAAGTGTCACCTCACTTCCAAAATCCACAAAAGCTTCCATCGAAACTTCGTTGACGGTAACCACTTTTATAAACTTATCATTTGTATTATCACTACAGATGCACATGGTCTTCTGCACATCATGTGACTTTGCTGCAACCCCGTCTCTGTTTGACGGACACGTTTCAGTTTTATGTCCTATAAAGTTGCATTTTCCACATTTTACGAGGGGCTTTAGGCACTTGTTATACGGATGTCCCCTTTCTTTGCAGTTGTAGCAAAATATGCTTCTGCCGTTTTCAACTGATTTGGGATAAGACCTACTGTTCTGACCCCTGTCAGAAGCATCGACGTCACTAGTACTTTTATTTTTGAAAGCGAATTTTTGATGAGGCAAATTCGAATCCCGGTTGCTCAGTAGGAAACTCAAAAGCTGGTCAGGGACAGCGCAGCGTAGGGCCAAAGCGCTGGATTTCATTGTTTTATCGCTGATACCATGTATGATGCAATCGACAGCTCTTTTACCATTGATATCACAATTATTCAAAAGTGCCAATTTTTCATAAAAATACTTTTCTATTGGCTCGTTAAACCTGCTCCTACGTTGCAGCATATCTTCCAAGGACTGGCCATAGTTCTGTTCACAAGGAAAAGCACTCATTAGTTTCTCTTGCCATTCTTGCCACGTAAAAAGAATAGTATTCAGACTCTCATACCAGGTTTTGGCCAGTCCTCGTAGTTTCTGCATAGCAAAGTGAATTATGGTCCTCTCATCCCAGCCGTAAACAGAAGCACATTCGTTGACTTTTTTAAGCCAGACTTCCATGCGTTGGCTTCTGGTTGAAGGGTCAAATTCAGGCAAAATATTCTTTGAATCAAAACTTTTGTTCACTTGTGTACCCTGATTTAACGGCTGGGATGCCAGGTCCCCTTTTATTGATCTGATTAAATTCAAGACATCTTTAGAAGAAAATGAAGGGCTACATGACCTTTTAGTGGAGTGTACCGATTTTCTGCTCGGCCTCTCGTCCCTACGCCGCTGTACAGTCTCCTGGTGCTGCAAGTCTTCTCGGCTGCGACTGCGGCCCTGGCGCCTCTCGTCTCCACAGGAATGGTGCCGCAATTGGTCAACTGGCGGTACCGTAGGCAGGTCTCTGCGCGATTTACTCCGTCGTCTCCCGAACTCCTTGTCTCTCTCCCTCTGAAGATCTCGTTCCAGTCTGTAGACTCGCTCTCGCTCGTGCGCCAATTCTTGTTCCCGTGCTCTCAGGCATCGACTTCGACTGCGCTCACTCAAGCGACTTCGACTACGGGAGCGTCCACTTATTCTCGAGTTGTGACAGGATCTACCCCGGGCAGGAGTAGCGAGTCTGCGATGGCCATCGTCGCTTTTGCAGTCGTGGTCCGCGCCGTCATCCATTGTCCGCAACTCCAAAACAGAAAAATAAATCCATAAATGCTTATTCACATTATTTGAAAACCAAAAATACCTATGTAGATAAACTGATTCTGTAATTTATACAATAATTAGAATCCTCATTATAAAGTTATATCACGGAAAAGTGGCATTAAAAAAATAAGTAGAGAAAAAAGGAAAAAAAAAAAAAAAAAGACAAACAAACATCATCAATTGAAGAAAACATTGACTTATTTCAAAACCCAAGGACACTGTACAAAGTAGTCTAAATTTGGCTCGCCCGCTGTATGAATAGACCTTTGATTCGATGTGCGAGAACTGCACTTTCTCAACACTAGATTGGTCTTGCAATCTGTGCAAAATTCTTGGCAAAGTGATTTGGTCTGTGGTTATATTCTCTTTGGTCTGTGCATAATTATTGGCATGATCGGTAGGTACTTAATTTGGCCGTACTTGTGCGATCATTCGTAACACAAATTCGTTCGTAGTAGTACCATTGGCTAGGTATGATAATATGTCTCTCTCAACTCAACTCCGTTCCTACTCCCGATAAAGGCAAGACTGTGATACTCACGCGTGGATTAATAAAATGGCTATGCAGTGTTTCTACAAGAACGACTACCTACCATATTCCATCAAGTACCTATTTCGTATTGAAACAATTCGAAGGGTAGCGTAACCACTACAATAATTTTAGCAAATAAAGAAAAACAGGCGTGAACTTACGCAGTTTAGCGCTGGTTATCCCGGCTTCTGATTTGTAAAACCTCTTCTTCAATAAAACCACCAAATCTCAGTTTCACGATTATATTATCCTTCTTCTTCTAACCAACATGGAGCAACCAGTTTCAGAACCTTCTAAACTACCTCAATGCTTTTCTTTTTACACCATAATCTCCCACACGATCCACCGCAAAAACCAACTAAACCCAAAAAAGCCCCGAGCATCGAAATCACTTCACCGGCCCCGCCCTGGGTTGCCAGCCCCCCGAAGTACCTTTTTCCTATTTTGTTTCGCGACTGACTGTAATAAATGCTCAATAGTAAATAATAAAGTATAATAATTGTTTTTAATTAAAGAACCTTACAGTCGATAACTTTGGTTCTCTGTCGGATGCATTCGTTGCGAATCCTATCCTTCAGAGAAACTCTCTTTATAGCTCGCTGAGCGACTTTGAACTGGTGGACCAGCCCTTTCGTGAGTGTCGATGTCTCGGCTCCGTAGGTCATCACAGGTAGGACGCACTCGTTGAAAACTTTCGTTTTCAAACATAGAACAATAGATTTCGAGCGCTGTTCTAGTAGAAGAATCTGCCTTAACCCAAGACAACTTTTTTCCCTTTCGGCTGGAGCTGTTATTTCCTCAATTCTAGAGAGAGTGTCTGCTACTACATTGTCTTTGCCCGCTATGTGACGGATGTCCGTTGTAAATTGGCTAATGTAGTCGAGGTGCCTGAACTGACGTGGCGAGATGTTTTCCTTGCGGGTCTTGAAAGCAAAGCAGATTGGCTTATGATCTGTGTAAATGGCAAAATCTCTTGCTTCGACCATGTGGCGAAAGTACTTAATTGACTCGTATATCGCCATCAGGTCCCGGTCATAGGGCGAGTATTTCTTCTGGGAGGGGCTGAGTTTCCTCGAGAAAAAAGCAAGGGGAGTAGTATAGTATTGGGAACTCTAGGACACTTTTCCGTCGTGAGAGGCTCACTGCGTTCGCCGTCACTCCTTCAAAGTGTCCTAGAGTTCCCAATTACTATTGTGGGAAATATGCAATCGAACCATTTCATTACTTTTTATCTAAGACCTGATTAAACTTTAAGGAATATTAGACTAAAAAACAACTTACTGAAACTGGATACTGGGTTTTCTCGCAACACTAATAACATACTCGGTTGGCACTTTACACAAAGCATTATGGTAAATTATTAACTCTCGAGTATACATTATAAGCGTTCAATATATTGTGTTTAGAAGGTACTTAATTTACGAATGGAAATTTATAGTTTCGTTGTCACCGTAGGTATCCACTAAAATTTCCTCAAAAACTTAGTTTAAGACATAATATCTGGAGTAATTTTGATTTAGTTATCACCGCTAAGGTTTCCACCAAAATTAATCCGAGCTCCTCACAGAATCGACCGCTTATACTGGGCTCAAATGAAGAGTGAATCTAAGTTGAAAGTCTGCATTTCCGCACAAAGAGAGTTCATACAACGATTACGACAACTACCAAAGCAAACGTCACTCACCACACAGACCTTACATACGTCAACATTCAAACATTGGTAATGTGTAGTAGTGATGAGAATTTGCAAGCGCAGCACGAGCACAGGTGAGGATTGTTTGTTAGCCGGCTATCGCATTGCACGGTTTCGCGATAAAATGCAAACTAATCAAAACACATTAATCTTCTTGTGCGACTGAGAACAACACAAATACCGTTGACTGCCTGGATGGTCTAGCGGTATCAAGTTAGACTACCAAACCAGAGGTCGTAGGTTAGATTCCTATCGGAGGCCGTCATACTTTCATTTGTACAAATGATCTCAGTCTGGGTGTTTTTCCATGTTTATCCTTGTCTGGTTACCATAGCACAGGGTATCCTAGTTTGGGACCAGATCAAGTGATTGTGATGTGTGAAAGTTATTATTACTATTCCTTAACATTTGAAGCATTAGGGTTTATGACGCAATAGTTCATTATTACTTGTTAGTGATTGTAGTGCTCTATGGTACTGTGGTGTGGTGATGTGACTTTTCGCTGACTCGCACATATGGGCAGTTCTCGATAAATACGGTATAAATCGTCTCGTATATCATGTTAGGACCTGTAGATGTGCGAAGCGCTGATTAATTGCTGATGAAAATGTCTAGTCCGGAGGGCCAGGTGGTCCAGAATTAAAGTATACCTAGGGCTGTCACAGTTACATAATAACTTTCAGTATAAGCAAAGTTTATTTTCTATCATCACGTTATTTATTATTAAAGATACCTACCAGTTTTAATAAGCTATTTATTAGTATGACTACGTATATTGTCTATCTATTCTACTACAGGCTAATATTATACGTTTACTCAAATATGTAATTATAGGATAGAAATGGGTTGGAATGAAAATATTAAAATCGATTTCCACAACCAGACGTGACAAAGGGTCAAGAACGAACTTGTCATAACCTGATTCCGATTTCATGTTTTTAGTACTTCATGGCTATCTTACAGGGCCGCGTTTCATACATAATACTAGAATTTATAGTTTATGTACCTACAATTCGATGTAGGTACATTGCGTAGTCGAATCTTCATACTGGTTAATCTGTGAGATAATCGCTATGCAATGTATTTTCGAATCGAATTTTCATAGTAAACCATGATTATTATAGTTCTATAAAACAGGCGTTAGTCGTTTAGTTATACTACTAAAATACTATAGTCATACTACTAAAAGACTAATATGTGTGCTTAACTTCCACATATATGTTAGGCAGATGTCCACCGGTCTGTTTATAAGTGTTCTCTGGTGGTCTTCAGATTCTGATAAGGGCCTGCTGAATCAGAATTTTTGCGGAGTTCTTGTGTGTGGGTAGAATCTGTGAAAGTTGTCTAGGGCTGTCACATTTGTGTACATATTTATTTTCCAATTCCCGTTGTGTACAAAGTCTCTTTTCACTCAGTCATATCAATGCTTCAAATGCTTCTTCTTTTAAACAGGGTTAGACATGATTTAGTGAAACGTTGTTTTTTCTAAAACTTAGCTTAACAGCAACTTAGTACTGAGATTGCTTTATGTTAAGTATAGATTACGATTCATACTTTGTTCCGATTTCCCAATTTAAAGAACAGCAACGTAAGGATAATATTTAAAATTGTAACTATCACCTACAAATATTTATGATGCTTGAGTAAGCATTGTATTTTTTAAGGCAACTGTAAAATTCTATTGAACACATTTGTGCGCTTGGTTTTATTAAATAATATTTTTTACCATGTGAGTTTGACAGCCCTGACTGATATCATGTTCCGACTTGTTTCCATGTGTAAAGTTGAATATGTGTAGGTAAAATATTGAAACGAAAGCATTTTCTCGCCTATAAAACGTGGTGCATTTGTTTGATCAATTATATTCAGCTTCAGTAACATCAAGAGATCAACACTCCAGAAGTAATCCAGATCTACATACAAAAATGTGAGTAAGTAACCTTCTTTTTTTTATATTTTGTTTCCAAATTGGGACCTCGCTACGGACCTGGCCTTTGGCCCGCCGGCTGGTGACAATGAGGACTTCATTATCTTGGCTTCTAATGACTTGGAACACCAAGTCCTCGTCCGACGTGATGTTCCACTGTGGGGTGGTCCGGTGGTGACTTGGTGTATCTCGTGTCAATCTTACAATTTTGCCCCTTGTATTGTAGCTATTATACACTGTTAATTATGTACTTGTCATTTCTCAGAGTTAATCCAGTAATTAAAGTTTCCTCTCCCATTTCATTACACTTCACCGACTATGCGTATTCAAGCTGACTTTGTTTTCTTATTGCGGTTTTTCCTCAGGTCGGACTCAGAGGTTGAATCGATATACACTGAGCAGCCGCGTGAAAAGAAGCAACGTACTGCACCTGCACCTGTGCCTAAGCGCCGAACAACCGCTGCAGCGGAAAATTCAAAGTACGTGAGTCGTTTTTTTTATGGGTCATTTTTATATAGGTCTCACTGCAGGGCAAAAGCCTTCTCTCTGAGAGAGACTGCGTGGCTTTCTTTGCAAGCGTGCTCACTTCCGTGTTGTTTTTATGGTAGTTTATTTTTTCAACGTGTTTTCCTACCAATCTAAAACCCGATTTACACTTCAATAAGTACAGTGGTGAGTTAACTTGCATCGTCGTCGAGTTAAGTTGCTTTTGTCGTTCAAACGCCGTTCAAACTGCAAACGCGACTTAACTCGCCGACGATGCAAGTTAACTCACTACTGTACTTATTTAAGTGTGAATCGGGATCAAGGTAGACATGGCAGCAACTGAATAATGATTCAATTATTCATCCAGTCGACCTATTAGTCAGACTGCTTCTTCTAGCCCTACTTTCATTGTCAATATTGAATAATTGCGTTACAATTGAATGAGTTCATATTTTCTCCAATTGTACCAATTATAAAGGTATGGTTTAAGGTATGGTATTTAGTATTGTAAGTAGTGGTATATTATTCAGCGAGAGCGTGACACGATAACCAACACACTGTCTTATTTAATGTTGACATTAAAACTAAGGGCTATAATATGTTACATCTAACTACAGTTCATGTAGCATTGAAGTCATTTTTTGTTTTTTTCTTGCATGCAGGTCTAAAAAGAAGGTGGTGAAGGGGCGTAAGACCAGCGAGTTCGACCTATTCGGGGTGCTCTCGGATGACGACGATGACGTGTTGGCAACTGCATCTCATCACTCCGTCACATCCTCGCTCACCACAAAGGTCGCTGACGGCTCTCTGCGACGGACTGCACCTCTAGAGGGGGAGTACTTTGTGGAAGTAAAGGTGTATCTCACGCGGGACGCTAAGCAGCAGGACCACTGGAAGAAGGCCCAGTTCCTGCTGAAAGCGCAGCTCGACCGTGGGACACCTGCGTGGGACCAGCTCCAGGGCTTCATCCGACGCGTGAAACCGCTGTTTAAAGACTCCGAACCCACATTTTATGGTGACGCAGTTAAATATAAGTAAATCGTCGCTGTAAAATGCCTGTTAGGTGTTTTACTATTGTATTATTATGGGTCATAGGTTAGATTAGGTTTTAATTAAAGGCGGGTGGTGTCCGTCTTGTGAAGGAGCGTAAGACCAGCGAGTTCGACCTATTCGGGGTGCTCTCGGACGACGACGACGACGTGTTGGCAACTGCATCTCATCACTCCGTCACATCCTCGCTCACCACAAAGGTCGCTGACGGCTCTCTGCGACGGACTGCACCTCTGGAGGGGGAGTACTTTGTGGAAGTAAAGGTGTATCTCACGCGGGACGCCAAGCAGCAGGACCACTGGAAGAAGGCGCAGTTCCTGCTGAAAGCGCAGCTCGACAGTGGGACACCTGCGTGGGACCAGCTCTAGGGCTTCATCGGACGCGTGAAACCGCTGTTTAAAGACTCCGAACCCACACTTTACGGTGACGTAGTTAAATATAAGTAAATCGTCGCTGTAAAACGCCTGTTAGGTGTTTTACGTTTGAGTGCTGCGTTTGAGTGTACGTTTCAAATTTGCGTGATAATGCCGTACTGTACTGCATGTGTAGTCCAAGTAGAGAAAAAAAACTGGGTGGGTCATGTACGCAGTACTGCTCACAAAGAGAAAAGCAGCGTACCTCTAAGCGATGGTGTAGTTCTGATTGCGTCTGCTTTTCGAGGTCGTATAGCTACTTATAAGATTCTTGCGACTGATTTAGAGAACTGTTTGCCAGAGACGTTTATCACGGAAATCTCCCCCAAAATTGAGAAACTTTTACGGGATTCGCTTGCAAAACATGTAAACGTAAAGGTAAACTTCGAGTTTTTCAGTAACTTCGTTCTCTTTAAAAACGAAGGTCAAGAGGTAAAATCCTTCTCGACAAAGAATGTTGCATTACATCGTAACTTTGACTTTGCAAAGCTAATAGGTAAAACGGTAGCCTGTTTAAAAAAGAAAATAGAAGAGTTTGAAGAGCGTGACAGTGGGTGGACATTTCTCAATAATCTTTTCTTGGAAATAAACATCAACAAGTACGAACCTATTTATGGAGCTGCTCGTATCGACTTGCCACCGGTTATTAAAAACAAGAAAGCGTGTCTCAACATGCAAAATAAAGATGACGCTTGTTTCTTGTGGAGTATTGTCGCTGCACTTCATACTCCTAAAGGTAGGGCCGATCGTACGTCTTCGTACCCCCATTTTACCAAAGTGCTGAATACTGCTGATTTGAGCCTTCCAGTTACTCTAGCGGACGTTAAATCGTTCGAGACCAACAATCCAAACATAAGCGTTAACATATATGCGTTGAAAAATACCAAGGGTATTGTTGGACCCATTTACAAATCGGAACACAAGTATAGGACGACACGCGTTAATTTGCTGTTATTAGAGAAAGGAAACCGCACTCATTACGTTTTAATTAAAAATCTACCTCGGCTTGTTCGCAGTCAGATGACTAAACATCATGGTAAATTGTATTTCTGTGAAGACTGTCTCCAATTTCTATCATCCGAGCAAACCCTACAAAACCATTTATGTAGTGGTGTTGCTACAGTGCTTCCTGGGAAAGGAACTTTTCTTGAATTCAAACACTTTGCTCATAAGCAAGATATGCCTTTTGCTATTTATGCAGACTTTGAAACGCTTCTAGTTCCTTATCAAGGATGTCAGCAAAATCCTGATTTGAGTTACACATATAACGCAAAGAAACACGTACCAATTGCATTCGCATACCATGTTGTTTGCTCATTTGATACTAATTTAAATCGATTTGTTCAGTACCGTGGCTCTGACTGTGCTCAAAAATTTGTTAAACTACTCGTTCGAGAAGTGAAAAGAATATACAGTATTGTTAATAAAAACATCCCTATGACATTTACAAGCGAAAATGTAAAAGATTATGCGGAAGCAGATTGTTGTCACATCTGTGATCGTCTAATATTTACAGACAAAGTTAGAGATCACTGTCATCTGACAGGTCGTTATCGCGGTGCGGCACATGCATATTGTAACTTGAAATTTCGAGTTCCCAAACTAGTTCCGATATTTTTTCATAACCTCGCAGGATATGACTGTCATTTGTTCATTAAAGAACTGAGTGACATTTGCGGACCGATAAAAATTATTCCAAAAAACAAAGAGAACTACATTTCGTTCACGAAGTTTTTTCAAATTTCTGAAGACGAATTTGCTCAAATACGATTCGTTGACTCGTATAAATTTTTGGGCACGAGTTTACAAAAGTTGGCAAAAGGCTTGCACAAAAATGACTTTACTTATCTTTCGCGTTATTTCCCAGATGAAAATCAGTTTGAGTTACTTACACGCAAAGGGGTGTACCCCTACGATTATATGACTTGTTGGAAAATGTTTACAGATAAACAACTACCTGATAAGTCGTTGTTCTACAATTCTATGGCTGACGAACACATATCGGACGAAGAGTATGCGCACGCTCAAAATGTGTGGCAAACTTTCGAAATTGAAAACATGGGCAAATATACAGACCTTTATGTGAAGACTGATGTGCTGTTATTAACAGACGTCTTCGAAAACTTCAGGAAGACATGTAAGACGCATTACAACTTAGATCCAGCCTTCTACCTAACTTCTCCAAGTTTGTCATTTGATGCAATGCTTCTAAAAACGGGGATCCAATTAGAACTTATAGATAACTTGGAAATTATTCGCATGATTCAAAAGGGTATCAGAGGTGGCATTTGCATGTGTTCCAAAAGACACTCGCAAGCAAACAATTCATATATGGAGACGTACGATCCAACTAAACGAGACTCATTTTTGGTATACATTGACTGTAACAATTTATACGGATACAGCATGTGCCAGTCCTTGCCAATTTCGGATTTTAGATTTTTAAGTGAATCTGAAATCGAAAACTTGAATGTTGAAGACATTCCCAATGATGCTCCACGAGGTTACATATTAGAAGTAGACTTATTGTACCCTGATGAGTTACACGATGCGCATAGCGATTACCCATTTTGTGCTGATAAATTCATTCCTCCTGGAGGTAAGACACCTAAATTGACTCCGAACTTGTACGATAAATTTTACTACGTGATACATTACGTTCACCTCAAAACATGTCTGGCAAACGGATTGATCCTCGCTAAAGTTCATAGAGTTATAACATTTCGCCAGAGAGCTTTTTTGAAAGAATACATCGATTTAAACACGGAACTAAGAAAAAAAGCGGTCACTCAGTTCCAGCAAGACCTGTTCAAGTTAAATAATAACTCTATTTTCGGAAAAACGCTAGAGGATAGTGAAAAACGCGTTAATGTTAAACTTGTTACACAATGGCATGATAAAATAAACAAAACAAAAAAACATGATACCGCTGACAAATTGATTGCTCGGTTAAACTTCCATAGCGCAAGCGTATTTTCCGAAAACTTAGTCGCTATTCAAATGAAACCGGAAAGAGTAATTTTGAACAAACCAATTTATGTGGGTTTTGCAGTGCTGGAGCTGTCTAAGAGTCACATGTATGACTTTCACTATTCGGTAATTAAGCCTAAGTATGGAAAACAAATACAGCTTTGTTACACCGACACTGACAGCTTTGTTTATGAAATTCAAACCGAAGATTTTTATAGAGATATGAAAGAATCCTTGATGGATTTTTTTGATACAAGCAATTACAAACCTCGAAACCAGTTCGGCCTACCATTGGTAAACAAAAAAGTGCCTGGTTTATTTAAAGATGAATTGGGGGGGAAAATTTTGACCGAATTCATTGGTTTGCGCTCAAAATTATATTGCATAAAAACCACTGAGCTGGTAATAAAGAAAGCCAAAGGGGTGAAAAAGTGCGTAGTCCGAGATTTAGCTGCAAGCGATTATCGTGAAGTGTTGCTGAACAATAAACTAGTCAGACGAAAGCAAAATCTTTTCAAGTCTATAAAACACGAAATATTTACCCAGTCTGTAAATAAAATTGCTTTGTCTAATACAGACGATAAAAGATGTATAATGCCGGACAAAGTGTCCACTGTAGCCTGGGGGCATACCTAACTCATTATTTTAAATATAACACTTATTGAAATGGTTTAAAGATGACTCTTGTATTAAGTTATACCTATGTAAGTAATTTTAGTATAAGCACATTAAGAAAAAAAACATTAAATCTAGTTTTTCTGAATTTTGAATTTGTGTACATTTTAAGATAATATTGTAGATAGACATTTAAATACCTACCTACACTAAAATAAACGTTTTTATCTGAAACAAATACCTGTGTTCATACTTATTCCATATCCTTGATAGGTTTGATCAAGACCTGACCTGCTCTGGCTGTGTCATCAAATTCTTCATTTCACTTCCACCTCAAGCAAGACCGAACCTGTCGCAATTGTGTCATCAAGACGTCCTTTGTTTAAACTAACTTTGCGAGCTCGCGCGCATGAAGCGCGCGGGGAGGGGGGCCACCCGCGACGATGTTATGCATCGTCGTATAACATTGCATACAGCGGGGAGAGGTAGCTCTGGTTATATTGGTCGGACAACTCTGTCGAATAATGATGACTATTGATGACGCAGCTTGACTGAGTCCGTAATTCATTCGCAAGTTAACATCGATAGCATCGAGACGAGTTACTGTGCTGATAAAATATTTTTATTTTGGTAAGTTGAAACCTGTCTACTTTGAATAAATATCTAACTTCTTTTTAATTTTGTCGATACTAAAATCTATTATTTATTTTCAGATCACCAAGATGACCTACAGCCCGACGATAACGGACCCTTTCTTCTACGGCCAGCATTTACTGACCGGATTCGAGAGCGAGGATGTGGAAGAAGTTGGGGCTCCAGAACCTCCCCCGCGAAATCCGAACAAGCGAGTGCGGCCTTCCAAGAAAAAGACGCAAAATACAACTTCCTACATTGTGAAGAAATCGCGGCGTAAAGGTTTGCGAATGATAAAAATCAAAGTGATTGACTTATCCAGTGACAGTGAAGTGGAAACGTCGAATGCGCAGTATATGGTGATGGAACATACCGACGAGATAATGGACATGACCGAAAATTTACTTGACAGAATGAGTAGGAAGTTAACTAATAATAGTAATGATTACTAAAAATGTGAAGAATTATTTTTTCTTTGTATTTCGCTAGGTAACTAGCATTATGCAATAATTATGTAATACTATAAATAAATTTAACTGTGTCAAATATTATTAATCTTAGTTATAAGTAGAATAAGTGTTACCGATGTTAAAATGCGAATCATTTAAATATAATATCTTAAACTAAACTGACTTTTGTTTTCTTTTTCTCAGTCAATAAAACAAGAAAATATAAAATTACGTAGTAACACATTTATTTTTCATAAAATAATAATTAAGTACAAATTCAATGGTAAGAAGTTAATTAAAAATTATATTGACACTGTATTGTCAACACACCATCTTCTTATACATATAACATTTTTTAATGCACAGTAATCGTTATGAATCAGACAGTTATATTTACTACATTTATTCGTACAATAATAAGAAATTAAGGTCTTAAGATTAGGTATATCCATTTCGCCAACATCCTTTACAATGCTATTCGGACATAGATCCTGAACCCATTTACATTTTTCAACCCCCTTTGCAACTAAAGTTTTACCAGATAGGGATGACTTAATCATACTCTTAAATTCTTTATAGCTTATTAATCCTTCACTCCAGTAGATTCCTCGATTTTTCCCGAGCCAAACAACTTGTTTCTTTTCTTCGTCAGTCAAATGTTTGAAAGGAAATGGAGGTTTTATTAAAAAAACTTCTGTACTTTCACTTGCTGCCGTAGCAAATTCTTTGACAATAAAATTATTTTTGTAGTCTTTAAAGCCTTGTAAATCTACAAAAATGTATTCCGGATTCATGATATTTTCTTCACTACACTGGTAAGAGGTTTATATTCTATAACACAATCGTTCAATATTAAACAGTACGCAGTTGTTTTGTCTGGTATTGCTATCTCGCTCTCAATTTCAACACGAACGTCGACAGGTCCAGTCTTCAGCGTATCGTTCTGACGACAGCCATCAATTACAAATAATGGAGTTTTTTCTTTGAAGTCGATGTAATTTAACAGGGGTTCCGGAAGACGGCTGTAGTAAGACTGTTGAAATTTAGCATACAACTCGTATAATAAAGCATAATTGTCATTGCTAAATTTAACGTTTAGGTTTTCATACGGGAAGTAGGTTGAGTTTAAAAACACTTTTATGTCACGCAAGTTACAATGATCGAATCGGGACATATCCTGAAATCCATTATTTTTGCGGTCTTTCTGTAATCCAATGATAACGTACCTTGGCTTTTCTATCTGTGATGAAGTTTTGATTGCCCATGTATGCTTCGTTGTTTGAGGTAAAAGTGGATATTCATAAAGATCCCAGTTTCTAAACGCTACGTTAATAGCTCTGTCTCTTTCTAAATACCTAAGCAAGTTGATTCTCTCTCGGTCAGACACCTTAACGTGGGGCACCCGCCACATAATTTTATCGATTACGATATCTTCTACAACCTCATTATTATTTAATTTAATTGCATTCATGTTGGTATTGCTTCGCAAAAGTATAAGTTCGTGCTTGCAATTTATTATAATTTTTTTGTAATCCTCCGCAAACCCAAGGATTCTATTGAGTGGGAGACAGCCTGAAAAACTTCCTCCCATTGTGTTTTTAATACCGTCAATGCTCCAACCCCATGCATAAGACATTTTTGATTCGCTTTCATTCATTGATAATAAACATTTCATTGTGGTTGTTATGCCTGCATTCTTAATCTTATCGATTTCAACCCCATTTAATTCGTACCGAATATCTTGAAATAAAAATAGTATTGGGTTATTTATTAATTGAAACTCGGTCACTTTGGCTTTAGTTTCACTGTTGATTACGCTGATCCTTCCTTCTACGTATAAAGTACTCTCCGACGGTAGAATGTAAAGGTCTTGCTGGTTAATTGGAATCCGTATCTCATCGTTCCTATTGTAGCTGCTTACATAAGGCTTGTAGGAATGAATCTGAATACTTTCAATGCTGTTGTCTTGTACAAAAGGTTCTGCTACATTAAGCATTTTAGTTACTTCGACAAATTTATTAATTTGAGAAATTGTTTATTGGCTTTGGTTAACTTATTTCTTTTTGGTGGTACCTTCGTAATATTTGAAAGCAAACTGCGCTTTCTGCTAGTAGTACACAGGTTTTTATTGAAATCAATCATTTTTTCTTCAGATGTAAGCAAAGCTGTACTTCTTCCCTTCTTAAATTTAGTGGGTTATTATTTAAATCCAAAATTCTAATATTAATTGCACTCACACTGTTTTGGATAACTGGGAAATAGATAACGTTTTTAGGAATTTCAATTATTCGATAACCCGGCGGCACATTCGGAGAAAACTCATAAATTATATGGCTAGGTTTTCCATTAACAAATGATCCACTTACAATATCACATTCGATTCGGACTATGGCTGATGGTAAAATGTTGATCGGATAGGAAGATGTGTGTAATATATTAGCTTTTAATAATACTTTTCCAAATCCTAATGTAACTCCTATTGAGTTCTCCTTATCAAAATGAATGTCTTTGCTACTAAAAATACTGGTGCTTAAAGTATTATTATTGCAAGTTAATTCCAAAACACAATCATGAACATGTTTCGTTAGGAAGTCAATAATATCTTCAAGTTCATATGAACCCTCTGGTATTATCACAACCCCATCTTTACCGTAATAGAATTTATTATTTCTGTGATCAACATTAGGAATTGAATTAAAAGTAGTGAAGTACAACAGGCCACACTCATAATCACCATCAGTTTCCAAAGCCGGTGAATAATTTGTTACAAGAGCAGAGTCTGTGCCCGTTATAGACATTGTGAAAGACATAGTTAACTGACTCGTTTCCAGAAACCTTTCAAAAATTTAAGACATAAATGTCCACAGTTAAACGTGTTGTATGCTTGATATTTAGTATAATTGTAATACAAATCTGCGCCACTTAGGTATTTAACCAATTCTGTAGGAGGTTTTAAATCTCCGAAACTGTTAAAATATTCACAATAATTATAAATTTTTACGAAGGCTACCCAATGCGTTCCAGGGTTGTCAGAACTATCTAAATTAATAATCGCACACTCAATTTGTTTAGGTTTTTGAGGCAAATTATCCCTCATGTATACACCTCTGAAATATGGTATATTACTGTTATTAACATATTTCATTATATCTTCATTTGTGAGTGCGCGTCGGGGTAGCCTATTTAGCAGTTTTTTGTATGTAAACAGAGCCCACCACCTTTTTTGTACGGTTTGATGTACAGCCCTTTTCCAATAGCAATTGTCTCCATCATCTTATTATGACGTATTGATTCTTTTAGATTTTCTTGAGCAGATTTGGAGTCGTTCACTGCTTTTGCTATTCCAGCTGCACCTCCAGCTAATGCACCTACTGCCGAAAGGCAAGCAAATATAGGAAGAAGTGGTAGTATCCCCCCAATTTTTGGGATTGGTATTATTCGAGGTAGCTGAACTTTCATATTTTTAGGAAACAATTTTTTTGCAGCTAAATGTGCATATTTAATTGCAGATTGTTTGTTTTTTAGTTTAGCTTTCTTTAATTGTGTACTTATTTTTCTAATACCTGATTTAAAACCAGCACCTGTCTTAACCTTAACTTTCATGATTTTGTTTACTAACCACGAAGCAAGTCTTTCCCCTCTACTCACGTCTTTTGCTTTTGATCTAAGTTTTGCCATTTCCATCAATTCTTTATCAGCTTGGTGTCGATTGCGCGTATCGGTGTATTTAGTATAGGCAATGTCGTGACGCATACAAGCATCGTCTAACTGATTAATACCTCGATCACCTCTTAGTAAGCGTTTTTCTAGTTTTGTGCCAGGGCCGCAATAATTATATCCTGGTAAATGTAACTCGAGTGGTAAATTATTTATTAATTTATTAATAAGTCCTCTTCCAGTCATCACTTACGAACGAATGAATAAAATTTTGCATTCATGAGTGTAATATAATAACATTATTTCACGACATCATTTTTACCGATCCAACTGTTTTCAGCGTCTTTTAATCCAAGCCATTTGACAAATAACATATTTCCTCTCTTTTTCAATACCTTTTCAATTAAATAAACACCGGGATTACGTGTTTTATTTAATTCCTGCTCGTAGAAACTACCTTTTATTAATTGATTATGCTGGTCTTTAATACGATATGTAATGGGAGTAGTTTTGTTAACTTTGCTAATGGTAAATAACTCGGTCGACCAATTGGGAGTATACCCTTTGTAAAAACACCCTTTGTACTTGCTAATACGAACGCAATCCCCTACTTTACACTTTGGTTTCACTGAGGATGACTCTGCGTGAGATACAATATTTTCTAAAACTTTGGGTTCATTGACTTTGTTTACCTCCACTGGTCGATACTTTGTTGTACGGTGTTTCGTACTATTATATGAAATCACAATATCAACTAATGGTTTTCCAATCCATTTGTAATTGCCAACTAAACTAAAATATTTATATAGCTTATTCTTCAATGTCCTTATAACTCTTTCAACAATAGATGCTTTCTTTGTAGAAAAAGTTGAATAATGGTTAATGTGGTATGATTGCATAAGCCTTTGAAAAGATTTGTTATAAAATTCTGTTCCTAAATCGGTCTGTACGTTAGTTGGAACACGATTACTTTTTAAAATTTTTTCAAATGCATTACACACTTCATTCATTGATTTAGTTTTTAATGGAACAGTCCAAACATATTTTGAAAAACAATCTATAATGACTAAAATAAAATTAAATCCTCTATTGTGTTTTCGAATATGTTGGATATCAATTAAATCCGCTTGCCATAAATCATCGATTCCTTTAAGAATAACTTGCCGTCGATTAAAATTTCTTCTAGCAGCTCTATGAATCTCGTTCACCACTTTTTCTTTACTCATAATTTCTACTGGCAATGTCTCTGATTGCTACCAACTGATCTTTGATAATAGAACTAACTTCTACCCTTGTACACTTTTCATCTAACTGTTTCTGAATCAGTTGTATCTGACTCTTTATACTTTTTAGCTCGACAAGAATATCATGCTCTTTGCAAAATAACTTTAAGTTTTGATCAACATACTCTTTGTTGACAGCCTCATCTGGTAGTACAGGAAGTCTCAATCCTACCAGTTTTTTTGATTTCAAGTCATATTCTCCGTTAAGGTTTTGAGTAAGATTTTTATTATTGGTGCTATAAAATATTTCTGATGGACGAAGTCTTTTATGCACATGGTGGCCAAATTTATCAATATTCATCATTTTTTTAAGAAGGTTGAACAAGAACTGATGGAAAATACATTTGAGTTTGTAATTATATTACTTTATTAGACCACATTCACGCAGTTCTTCAATGATAGAAATAATTTCGTTATTAAGCCCTGTATTACCAGCTTCGCGAGACGCAATAAGTAATTTTAAACGTTCCACCAATTCATTTGGATCATCCCAGTACACATAATCCACATTTTTATTCATTTTTTTCAAAACTGGTAACCCTTCTCCTTGCGGCAGACTTTCAATACTGCTAGAAGTATTTTTGGTTAGTTTAAAGAGAGGTTTTATTATTTGCAAATACTTCATACCTCTATTACTTTTTATTGGCTGTTTAGGACTGAAATCACGACGGTGAGCATTTGTTTCTAACAGTAATTGTTTATAGTTTTTTAAATCATCAGGCTTAACTAAACTTAAATTTGGTTTTGGTTTCAACAATAATTCAGCTAATCCAGGTGTATTTAAATAACTTTTCCCGCCAACTGAAATCTTATTTTCTGTAACTGACACTCGCAGTGATCCCAACATAGTTTTTCCTCGCTCCAGCCTTACTCCATAAGGTACATTACTAAATATTTCCGATGACAATGACCAAGAAGAAGAATCTTGGCGAGGACTCTGAACAGATTCAAGAGTTTTAAACGATGTGTCACTTGAATCACCCATGTTTAAATCGCCTTCATCAGTTTCACTAAATGCTTTCTGTTCAGGTTTTTGGGAGTCACGATCACTATTTTGCATAAAGTTGTAGCTGGTAGATGCACCATCATCGATTTCATTAAGGTCTTTGTTAGTATCAATGTTTGTTTTAGTGTCCCAGTGTCTATCATCCCAATACTCTTTATTAATCTTTTCATTTTTTGCGGCGATGCTTTTTAGTGGACCTGTTAATGGTTTGAAAACCTTTTCCAATACTAGATCATTATCGTGGTCAATATCTTTCAATTGTTTAAACTTTCTTTTTACAGCTTCAGCAGATTCTACAATCTGTGTTTTTAGTATCTTTTCCATAGCGAGATAAAATATGTACTTTCTCTCGCAACGCAAACCGATTAGTAACGACACTTCGATCCGTAACTCATTATAAATAGCACAAATATGCTTAGTCAAAGACAACGAATTTGTCAAAGTTCATTCTGTAACATCCTTTACCTTTTTCACAATCTTTATTAATTACCAAATAATTATAAGGCACACTCCATATTTTTTTGCACATCTCTCGAAACTGTGTCCAGCTCATATCTGCGTTAACATGTTCGTTATAAATATGTCGTAGATTGATGTCATCCTGTTTAAAAATTATAATCAAATTAGCATTATCCCTGATCAATTGCTTTGGTATCTTACTGTATGTTTGATTCAAATAGAAAGAATCAATCTTTTTATGTCTACCCATCGCAAAATAATCACGTATGTTATTTTGTTTTTCACAAGCAACGTCATCAAATATCATTACGGAGTAAGGTTTGGCATTTTGATGACTTATCACTTCTTCGTTGTCACGAAATTTACTGAAATTTATCTCAGGAACCATGCTTAACACTTTATCTAAAAAAACGTATTTTGGCTGGAAGAGCGTTTTAGAATAAAGGTAAACGTTTCGGTAGCGCAATCCATTTTTGTGCAATAGAAGACCTATCATTACGTTTGTTTTACCGCAGTTCGAAGGACCACAAATTATGCATCGAATTGTATTTGGTAAAAGATTTCCATGTAGTTTTATTTTGTTGTTAGATTCGCTACAAATGTTTTCCAAACGTAATGTTTGCGCTTGTTGTATAAATTTCATTCTTGAGTAAATAAAATAAAAACGATACTAACACCTAGAACTGCAGGCGTGCAATGAAGTAATTGTTGTATTTGACGCTTATATAAATAATTCCTATGAATGAACTGAAGTAAAAAAGAGTTTCCGTTTTAGTAAGTTAATCAAGTAATGAAATGTCTAGATTGCATATTTCCCACAATAGTATTGGGAACTCTAGGACACTTTGAAGGAGTGACGGCGAACGCAGTGAGCCTCTCACGACGGAAAAGTGTCCTAGAGTTCCCAATACTATACTACTAAGGGGTTGCCGTTCACCATCTTTTTGCTGCTGTAGTGTTGCGCCTATGGCGGTATCAGATGCATCTGTAACCAATGAGAGCGAAGATTGACAGTCGGGGTGGGCCAACAGAGTGGCGTTGCAGAGGCTTTGTTTGCAGTCTTTGAAGGCTTTCAGTGTCTCGCTTGTAAGCTCAACTGGATGTGACCCTTTAACAGAGCCGGTGAGCAGCTTGTTTAAAGGGGCTTGCAGTTGTGCCGCTTCGGGGACAAAACGTCTATAGAAATTTAGCATTCCCAAGAGTCTGCGGAGTTCCTTGACGGTCTTCGGGGCAGGAAAATCTCTTATCGCCTGTACTTTTCCGTCGAGAGGTTTTATGCCATTTGCGTTGATACGATAGCCAAGGAACGTGACTTCCGGTGCACCAAATACGCATTTGGATGTGTTAATCAACATGCCATATTCCTTCATTCTCGTCAAGAGCTGGCCCAGGTGTTCCAAGTGTTCGGCTTCGTTTTTTGAAGTCAAACTAGGTGTCCATTTTAAAATCTATATCGTTTTAGAGAAAAAATGGACAAAAAAACTCCAAACTTAGTCTTTTCAAAGTCCTTAATTAACAGAATTTACATAATTATTATAAAACATAGAACTCATGCGTTGCACTGGCATGAGTTCTATGTTTTATTAAATACTATGTTTTATTAATTAAATGTTAATTCCAGACCTCATTGTCATCTAAATATAATCCTTTATGTTATAGTACCCCTTTTATCACAAAGTGTACTTAACACATTTTTTGAACCACGTTTCAGGCAAGTTTAATATATCTTAAGATCCTTAATATATCTTATATATCTTTAACACACTGCTTAAACTGAAAAACTGTTATTACGTAATAAGATAATAATATTCTTTCTTGTACACCAGGATAAAACGAACGTAAAATAATTACAAAAATACAGTACAATTGGCGGCCTTATTGTTTAGAGCAATTTCTTCCAGACAACCTACGGTGGAGAGTAGCTGAAGGAAAAATGAGACGGGTACATACTTATAATTAAAAAAATAATGCGTAATTATAAGGTCTTACATTTTTTGCAATATTTCGCTACTTGGTGTCAATATATTACCACCAAAAACATTCTGTAAAAACTAGCCAAGTCTCGATTTAGGTGCTCGTTTATCTCTAAAAAGTAATGAAATCTAGATAAAGTCGTGCCAAGTCTAAGGTTCCTTACTGCGATCTGTTTATTACTATACTTATTGTTGTGTGACTTGGCCGTGATTGAGTTTATGGGAAAGTTCTAGTTGTATTTTGATGATCATCAGTGAGTGAGTATCATAAATGTGAAACTTTGCTTTCGCTTAACTTCGAACTAAATGACCTACAGAATTGAAATTTTGGATTTTAAGTATGTGACTATAGCTTACTGGATGACGACAATTTCTGGGTTCTGGTCTTATCCAGAGGTTCTCAAACAGGGGCCTAAAAATGTGGCGAAATGGTTCCTGTAATAGTACATTAGGATATAAGTGCGGTAAGTTGAAAATTACAGCCGAGGCGATATTACTAGCCCGAGCCATAGGCGAGGGCTATAAGGAAGCAGAGGCTGTAATTTTCAAAGCTCACGTATGTCATACGACGTTTTATAACATATTTACGAGGAAATTAATAAAACTCTGACTTTGTTATCATCACTACTTGACGACATTTTCTAATAAAAACAATACATCGAAAAGAAAAAGCGCGCGGATTTATTTTTACTTATCCACAAATAAGCGATGCGCGCGCATCAACTTTTTTTTTTTAGGCAAAGGTACAAAAACAGTCAGTATTACTAATAAAGTAAATTAATATTTTTGTGTTTTTGTTACAGATAAATGGTTGTAATTTATTGTCAAAATTAATTAAATTAAAGAATTAAATGTTTATTTGTTATATTTTATTTCCCAAAGTTAATTTTATTCATAAAATATTGACCACCTTCTTGACATAAAACCTCTTTGCTAAGATTTTTAAAAGTATCGTTCATTTTTAAGACGGAGTATCTTAAAACTCTATTAAAAAAAAAACACGTGCCTTTTACATTACATTATCGCACAAGTACGTAATGAGATACATTACGATATTGAAATTGGTGTAATTACAACCACTTTACGAGCAAATATGTTATAAATATAGTTTTGGCAGTATTTGCTTCGCGCTCGACTTGGCGTGGGCACTGCCGCGCCGCCTAATAGATTTTATTTATTGTGTACATGCGACGATGTGCGAAAAACTGCCGGCAGATCCTGGATGCGGCAAGCTGAAGACAGGGCGCTATGGCGCTCATTAGGGGAGGGCTATGTCCAGCAGTGGACTACATATTATAGCCTGAAGAAGAAGGAGAAGATGCGCCAACATACTATATTCTTCATGCAATCCATTCCATTCAAAGGTTGTCTGGAAAAGATCGCTCGAAGCGATAAGACCGCCAATTGTATAGCACCAATTATTTCGCCTTTTTTGTGTATAAATCAATTAAAAGGAATTTGTAAGCTCACTTTACTTCAAACTAAGTTGTAGAGGAAAGCATCTTTTGCTAGATAACACTAATTTACAGTAGGTATCTATTGTTTTAGCGTCACTTTTTTATTATTAATATAACATAACTTCTCAGTGTGAAGGTCTAAGGATGCAGTACCTACTTTATGTCTATTTATATCCGTTTGTTGTTAAATTTTATCTGTACTTGTATCTGTTTCTTCACCTTACATAAAAAAAAAAACCACTTTGATTTAAGAAATCATGGTTGTATAATTTTTTCTGGTTGTGCAATAAAGTGTTCTCTATCTATCTATTAAACAAACAGAATGTAAATTCTTTCAGGCTACATTAGTCCACTGCTGGACATAGCCCTCCCCTAATGAGTGCCACAGCGCCCTGTCTTCAGCTTGCCGCATCCAGCATCTCCCTGCAGGTTTTCGCAGATTCTTTACGTGGAGGTAAACTTCTGATTTCTGCATTTGCCAACGCTTATAGGTACCTATCCAACGTAGTAGCAGTAAATTTGTGGTCATTTTTAGCACACCGTTTTGGTCAAAACACCTTTCGCATTCGCTCCAGTTTAAGATTCGATTCTACGATTAGACTAAAATGTGTAGGTACACCACATTCTTCATGGGGCATTGTATACGTTTACATACATACATAACCTCACGCCTGTATCCCAAAGAGGTAGGTAGAGACCAGGGACTGCCACTTGCCACGATCCTGACAGATCACCTTCGCTTCATCAACGTTCATAAGTCGTGGCATGCACGCACGCCGGTTCCGGGTATATTTTATCGTCCCTTTGCTAATACATCCACTATTTAGTCGATGTATGTCCGCCTGGGACGTCCCTTACCAGCCCTTCCACTCACATTCGCAATATATATTTACGTACTTTGTATACGCTTCTATAATAAAATCCCTGAAGATATATTAAGCTTGCCTGAAACGCGGTTCAAACAATTTGCAAAAGTACCTACACTTTGTGCCAAAGGGCTATAAAAGGCTATAATCAAAGTTAAGGCTATAAGCGGATTCGAATCCCGGCTGGAAACAAAAAAAAACCCCAGGTCTTGGATGTTTACATGTTTGTGATGTCGTTGTTTCTGGTTCCTACGACACAGGGTATCCTAGTGTGGGGCCAGAAGCAATGTATGTACATGTATTTAAATGTTATGTTATGTTATGTTATGTTATGTTATGTTATGTTATGTTATGTTATGTTATGTTATGTTATGTTATGTTATGTTATGTTATGTTATGTTATGTTATGTTATGTTATGTTATGTTATGTTATGTTATGTTATGTTATGTTATGTTATGTTATGTTATGTTATGTTATGTTATGTTATGTTATGTTATGTTATGTTATGTTATGTTATGTTATGTTATGTTATGTTATGTTATGTTATGTTATGTTATGTTATGTTATGTTATGTTATGTTATGTTATGTTATGTTATGTTATGTTATGTTATGTTATGTTATGTTATGTTATGTTATGTTATGTTATGTTATGTTATGTTATGTTATGTTATGTTATGTTATGTTATGTTATGTTATGTTATGTTATGTTATGTTATGTTATGTTATGTTATGTTATGTTATGTTATGTTATGTTATGTTATGTTATGTTACGTTACGTTACGTTACGTTACGTTACGTTACGTTACGTTACGTTACGTTACGTTACGTTACGTTACGTTACGTTACGTTACGTTACGTTACGTTACGTTACGTTACGTTACGTTACGTTACGTTATGTTATGTTAATATAAAGGATTATTTAGATGACAATGATGAAGGCATGTCTGGAATTAAAGCCAGTAATGCATGAGTTCTATTGAATTGAGAATTTTGCTACGTAAATTTATACTTACTGTGTAAAGCTGTCTCAACGAATTTCTCAGCAAAGAGCGTGACAAAACATTACTAAACCTTGGTATTTACTTAGTGAAATTCTCAATTCAGAAACTGGCCCTATGTCTTATAATAATTAAGTCGTTATCAATCCTTGTATGTCCCCACTGCTGGGTCACGGGTCTCTTCCTGCATCGCAGGAAGGTTAGGCCATACTCCAGCACGGGGGCCTAGTCCGGGTTGGTGGAGGATTGTAAGACAGTGGCGGGCCTTACTGTCAGAAGTTACCAAGCCGCCCATAAGGACTCTGACATGGCTTAACGACTGCCATTATATGACAGCCGGCACCAACGGCTTAACGTGCCTTGCGAAGCACGAAAGCGCTCGGAAAAATGCCACTAGGGGTGGTCACGGGACGCTCACCCATCCTGTACCTGACCGCGCCTGTTGCTTAACCAAGTGATTGATTCCAAATCACTCGGTTCGCCTAGGCCACACGAGCGCTACCCTAGGCCACGAGCGCTTCTAATAATTAAGTAAACTCTGTTAATTACGGTCCATGAAAGACTAGATTAGGAAATTATTTGTTCATGGTTTCTCCAAAATGATCTAGATTTTGAAATAGACACCTAGTTTAACTTGCAACGTTCAATAAGCCACAGTTTCACTGCTGAGGCGCGGTACAAAATACTTTGATTGATTGCTATGCACTACAGTATTAGTTACGTAGATAGATAGATAGATATAAGTATATAGAGAACACTGTAATTTACGTAAAACTTGGAACTTACACTGATATTCGTTTACCTAAGAGTATGGAGCGTCCTGCGTACCTGCTAGGATCACGAAAACGCGCTTTTAAGAAGGAGACGCGTGTATTTATGAAGATTCAAACATAGTATCTGACTGACTAAACTGAACTACAGTGGGTAGGTACATAGCTTGTTTTTTAAACGCATGTTATTTCAACACACAAACAATGTACCTGGGTAATTATTGAATTAAGTACTCATAGTAAGCAAATATTGATGTACATACGTGCATCGGAACAATTGGCTGTGTTTAACCAGCTTTAGCCCTTTCGGTGCAATTATAATGACAAAACTCTAGCGTGAAAGCCTTTTCTGAGGACCTCAGTATAAAAATGGCCGTCTTCGAAGGAAAAAATATTCTCCAGCGGCAACCGACAATAGCGACACCATGAAGTGGGCTTTCGTAGGACTCGTGGCTTTTGTGGTAAGAGAAATCATCGTCATCATCATTGAAATCGCTCGTAGCCCCGGCGGCCTGAGGGATCTTAAACGATCACAAAGGTTGAGCAACATAGGGCGCGCTCAGTGCATGGATGGGTGACCGTCTTACGCTAGTGGCATTTTTCCGGGCGGTTCCGTGCTTCGCAAGGCACGCTAAGCAGTTGGTGCCGGCTGCCGTCGATAGATGGCAGTCTTTAAGCCAAGTCAGTGGTCCTAGGGCGGATTGAAAACTTCTGACAGTAAGACCAGCCACTAGTCTTGCAAGCCTCCACCAATTCGGACTTGGACCCCGTGGAGTGTGCCCTATACCTTCCTTAGGGAAGAGACCCGTGCCCCTCGGTAATGAGTATACACTGCCATCACCCCATTATGTCCTTACCGAGGGACACGGGTCTCTTCCCTAAGGAAGGTACAGTCTATTTATTCTTACTTGTCCAATTTAGTAAACAAGATTCTACCCGTAAACTGTAACTTTTTAGTCCAAAACTGCCATATTTCCATAGGGTTCCCTATTTCATACCGAAAATTCTTTGTTCGAAATACGGTTCACCTACGAATGATACGTCGAACGATTGATTGTTCGACACCTTATTCATTCGAATGTTTATACACCGACTGCTTGTTGGTTCGATGCTCGTTACATCGAAAACTTTACTGCGATGCTTTTTAATGCGACTGTTAATTATATCGAATGTTTATGCACCGACTGCTGTTAGTTCGGTGCCTTGTTAAATCATTATTATCGATTAATTATTATAAAAGTACATAGAAGTTTTTAATGTCATGCATAGGTAATCTCTTTTCATTTTTCATTGGCCTAATCGAGGGTAGTTCACATTTCATTCCCAATCTGATTTCGTGAAGTGTTTATTCATTCGGACTGCAGATTTAGTTAAAATTACAAGTATTTTTTGCCAGTAATAATGTCGATATCGACAAATTTACGAGTATTAAAGTCAAAGAGAGGGAACATTATTATCATAGACGGATATGAGTTTTGCATTAATAATAATAACCCTTAAATTTATAACATTATAATATTCTGTTCCTGCAAGTAAAACTCTCGGCAAAACGTTTTTTGAAGCAGCGAAGCACTGAAGAAATAAGCATCGATAATATAATGCACAGG
Source organism: Yponomeuta sedellus (assembly GCA_934045075.1). Lineage (NCBI taxonomy): Eukaryota > Metazoa > Arthropoda > Insecta > Lepidoptera > Yponomeutidae > Yponomeuta > Yponomeuta sedellus. The sequence continues at coordinate 5,978,900 of OW203750.1, read as the reverse complement.
TGTAAAAATTTTCAAAGTAACGAGGCATCGGCAAAACGTTTTCGAAGTAACAAGGCACCGAACAATGAAAGTATCGGATTAAAACAGCGTCGAACAATCAACCCTTCGCAGTATCATTCGTAGGTGAACCGTATTTCGAACAAAGAATTTTCGGTCTGAAATAGGGAACCCATTTCCATAAATGAAGTAACCTGGAACACTCTTTTAGATAACACGCTGCCAATTTTATAAACATAGTTCATGATAGTTCATGAATTTGCGAGAAAATGTCTAGTTTAGGCATCTAATCTCAATTTTAAGGTTAGAATCTTGTTTACTAAATTGGACAAGTAAGAATAAATAGACTGTATAGGCCATACTGCACGGGGGCCAAGTCAGGGCTGGGCCCAGAAGCAATGTATGTGCTTCTAGCACCTCTAGTAAATGTTACATTCGCGGCCCTCTGCCGACCTGACCATACAGTCTATCCATCATTCAAACTTTTCGAAGCTTAGCAGCTTTTTGAAGTCTCAGTGTTGGGCACTGAGACTTCAAAAAGCTGCTGCTGACAAGTATTCTATTCAGTATGGTATTTCCCATGATTGCACCACACCGCAGTCTGTAACGCTCGCGGAACACCTCCTGGCACTGACTGAAAATCAGCGCTGAAGGCTTGCCCATCAGCATAGGCTGAGTCAGTTGCCGTTTATAGCGGCAGTGACACGCCGTGACCTTTAGTGTTCTTTTCTTTTTTTTATGTTATTTAGTATCGTGTTTTAAGTTTGTTTTGTTACTGTGGCTTTAATAAATGTTTTTCTGCTTCTTCTTCTTTTCACTGGCATTAGTAAGTTAAGTATGTACTAACTTTCACGTTAGTAAGAAAACTAAGTTTAAATACTTTATTCATTCCTTTGCCGCTTACTTCATACAGGGTTATAGACGAAGCGGTGGTAGCAAAGCGGTTTTGAACGCCGGCTTCTCGATCAGGAGGTCGTAGGTTCGAATACCAATGAAATGAAATGAAGAGGTTTTATTCAAAGTAGCGTAGAAGCTGCGGCTTAATTAACGTTACAATTCCAACTAGGTGTCCATTTCAAAGCCTAGATCATTTTGGAGAAAAAATGGACAAAAAACCTCCAATGACTTTGTTTTCTAAGTTATGTGCGTGAAGGAAAACATCGTAAGGAAACCCTAGTGTCTTAAGTGTTAGCGTACCTCAGCGCTTGCTACGTACAATGGCCCAACTGTGAGGTTTAGTGCGGAAATCTCAGGTCCAACTAACAAACAGGGTTATAGACTAATCCTAAAAATAACTGCAATGAAACAAAGGACATTCTAGCTAGTGATTATTAGATATTGTAGTTAGTGACCTACTGAGAAATGTGTTGACTTTTAAATATATTGATGGCTATAGTTGAATCTTATACAAACACAGTGCCTTCATTATGTAACATTCCACGTATACATCTGTGTGCAAAAACTAAGTGTCTACTGGACTTTTTGTACAACGATGAGGCTCAATATCACTGTCAACTATCAGATATCCACTGAAATGGGGTATCCGCTATGTGTGGTAAATAATGCGCCTCATATCTAAACGGCAGAGCTGAGTAAATTCGCTTTGGCGCACAGAGGTGTATATGAATTAATTTACATAATCTAGGCGCTATAACTTGTGTGACACACTTTGAGATGATTTTAGAAAAGATGGTCAGAGTGGAGTTTTCTCCGCCACCTTTTTCTCTGCCTGTGACTTCCCTTACCGGGCCTTCCACCCACATTAGCTATATATATTATTGTTTCGTCAATCTTTCTTCCTCTATCCTCTCCACATCCAAACCAACGCATCATTGCTTTCTCAATCCTAATCACTACATCCTCTTTCAGTCCACAACAATTTATTTTATTTTATTAACTATAATTTCTGTTTTCAGGCAATAATGTGCTCGAACGCATTGCCATGTAAGTAAACTTCACCTTTTAGATTACCTAGCTTAGATAAGTTTTTAATGATGTAGTTCTAAACAAAACATTACGTTTGAACATGTTGTTAGAAGCAAAACAGTATTTGTTAAGATGTTGACCTAAACATAATTTATGAAGACGTTCTTAAAAAAAGGGAATTTTTAAAAATGTAGCTCTAAACAAAGCAGCATTTGTGAAGATGTTGTTTTATGAACAAAGCATAATTTTCGAAGATGTCCTGAATAAAATGTAATTTTAGAAAAAGATACCTGTTCTAAACAAAACAGCATTTGTGCAGATGTTGTTATAAACAAAACGTAATTTTGGAAGATGTTCTGAACAAAATGTAATTTTTTTTTTTTATTCTAAACAAAACAGCATTTGTGCAGATGTTGTTATGAACAAAACAGCATTTTTGAAGATGTTCGAAATGAAATGTAACTTTTGAAGATGTACTAAACAAAACAATATTTGTAACGTTCATGTACACAAAACAGCATTTTTGAAGATGTTGTTCTGAACAAGTCAGCGCAATTAGGATCGTACAGGTGCCGTTACTATTTTCTAAAAATAAAATAAAACTTCTGATCTACAATAGGTACTATAACTGTTTATTTATATTAGACATTGAGATAATAGACATAATAAGAACCGGAACTAACTTAATTTCAAGCTGACAGTATGTGTAAGAAATTATCTATGAAAAGAAAACTAAAATTTAAAGAGTTCTGTCGCCAAAATAAATAAATAATAATAAATAAAATTCATAGACATATTACACAGATCTCGTTAGCCCTATACTAAGTACAACTAAATGACTTGTGTTATAGGTGCTAACTCGACGATATTTTTTACAATAAATCATAGATAACATCCAAGACCCGAGACAAATTAGAAAAGTTCGTTTCCTAGTTTGAGCCGGCCGGGGATCGAAACCGAGATCTTCGGTTTTACAGTCAGCGTGCCAAAGCGCTGCGCCACCGAGGCCGTCATGCACAATTAGATTAGATTAATCCTCTATATTGACACACCAAAAATTTATGAGTGCTCGTGACCTAGTCGAACTGAGTTATTTGAATGAATCACTTTAGTTAAGCAACAACAGGCGCGGTCAGGTACAGGATAGGTGACCGTCCTGTGGCTACCGCTAGTGGTTTTTTTCCGAGCGCTTCTGTGCTTGGTGGTTGCTGACGGCTGTCATGTAATGACAGTTGTTAAGCCATGTCAGAGGCCTTACGGGCGGCTTGATAACTTCTGGCAGTAAGGCGCAGCACTATCTTACAATCCTCCACCAACTCGGTCTTGGCCCCCGTGGTGGAGTATGGCCTAACCTTCCTGCGATGCAGGATGAGACCCGTACCCCAGCAGTGGTGATATGTAGGAATGATATTGATTATGTATAGTAAAACGCACTGAAAATTGTTTGTACAAAAAATTTGGTTTCAAATTGGTTTTGATGAAATTCTAGGCAATAAATATTTCAACCTATAAACAACCTATTTAAAAACACGAAGTGACATCGCAACGTAAATTCGTGGCAATTGGCAAGAAAAGGAAGAGACCCATGACAACAGTAGGGACATACCTACAAGGGTTGATATCGAATACAGTTTGATAGATTATGATTAAGCCATTAGCGGTAATAGCTCAGTGGTTAGAACCATGGACTGGCAAGCGAGAGCCCCAGGCTCGATCCCGAGTGCGGGCATGTACCAATGACTTTGTTTAATTTCAAAGTTACGTACATTTGCGAATTTGTAGTCGCAATACCACAGGCTAACGGTGAAGGAAAAACATCGTGAGGAAACCCGCGGCTTGGTTGGCTCCGCACGTATTGACTTGTCTTTCCTGTGGGCTAGGCCGACTAAGCTGTCAGGATGGTATAGGTGCTGGGCAAGCCTACACCATCTATGAAACCATGTCCCAGGCACTACAGCGTCGGAGTGGTCCCTTCACTCATCTAGTGTGAGTGAAGATACCACTGGACGCTGTATAAATCATCTCATTAAGTAGATGCAAAAAGGCCAATATTCAAGCCATTAGTTTATTAAGAACAAAGATTAAAGATAATCTTCACAACACAAATACATAACCAGAGCTACAGGTCCGTACAAGAAAAATTTTTAGACAGCTTGGATTAGTCTTAAGATAAGATAAGTATATTCTTTATTGTACACACCAGAAAATAATTACAGAGACAACAGTTACAAAAGAAGAGGTACAATTGGCAGCCTTATTTCTGATAGCAATTTCTTCCAGGCAACCTTAAGTGCGCCCTTGAAGAGCGGTGGTAGCGGAGCGGTGTAGAACGCCGGTTTCTCAATCGGGAGGTCGTGGGTTCGAACCCCGGCACATACCACTGACTTTGTTTTCCAAGTTATGTACATTTGTGAAAATATAGTAGCTATACTACTCGCTGACGGTGAAGGAAAACATCGTAAGAAACCCTAGTGTCTGAGGTGTTAGCGTACCTCAGCGCTTGCTACGTACAATGGCCCAACTATGAGGCTAAGTGCGGAAATCTCAGGTCTTACTAACTAAGTGCGCCCTTAAAGATGTGCTAAGCAGAAGAGAAGATGTTGTCCTAAACAAAAGAGCAGTTATTATTAAATAAAATACTACAAGTCGTACAAATAGGACAGGAGAACTAATACTCAAACGAAAAATAAAACAAATGACTGTAATTTCAGATCCATCGCACGACGAAGGTCCTACGGTGGGAGTTGTAAGAATAATAAAAATCGGCAGAGAGGAAGAATCATCCGAGAAAGAAGAAAGTAGCAGCAGCTCCAGCAGTTCCAGCTGGAGCCAGGTTGAGAACGAAAGCGAAAACGAAAGCTCTAGTTCCAGCAGTGAATCGGAATCTCAGAACCAGAGTCAAGCTCAAAGCCAAACGCAGGAGAGTACTGAAAGCGGCAGTGACTCGAGCGAAGAAAAAACTCAGATTCAAAGGCAAGTACAAAGTCAAAGTCAAAGATCAAGCAAGAGTCAGAAACAAAAGCAGAGTCAAAGTCAATCTCAAAGTCAAAAGACAGAAAAAGATATTTGGGACGATGATGCCTGGAACGATCAAAGTCAAAGTCAATCACAAAGGCAAAGCCAGAGTCAGAGTCAAAGCAATGCAAAGTATCCGAAACAGACGCAAAGTCAAACTCAATCACAAAGTCAAAGCCAGAGTGAACGCGATAACAAGAACAAGAAGGAGACGCAGAGTCAGAGTCAAAGCCAAGCACAGAGTCAGAGTCAAAGTAATGCCAAGAGTCAAAAACAATCGCAGAGTCAAACGCAATCACAAAGTCAAAGCCAGAGTGAACGCGAGAACCAGAGCAAGAAAGAGTCGCAGAGTCAAAGCCAAGCACAGAGTCAGAATCAAAGTAATGCCAAGAGTCAAAAACAATCGCAGAGTCAAACGCAATCACAAAGTCAAAGCCAGACTGAACGCGAGAACAAGAGCAAGAAGGAGTCGCAGAGTCAGAATCAAAGCCAAGCACAGAGTCAAAGTCAAAGCAATGCCAAGAATCAAAAGCAATCGCAGAGTCAAACGCAATCACAAAGTCAAAGCCAGACTGAACGAGAGAACAAGAGCAAAAAGGAGACGCAGAGTCAGAGTCAAAGCCAAGCACAGAGTCAAAGTCAAAATGACAATTGTGATGACGACTCTTCTAACAGTCAGAGTCAAACTCAATCACAAAGTCAGAGCCAGAGTGAACGCGATAACAAGAGCAAGAAAGAGTCACAGAGTCAAAGTCAAAGCCAAGCACAGAGTCAGAGTCAAAGCAATGTAAAGAATCAAAAACAGACGCAGAGTCAAACTCAATCACAAAGTCAAAGCCAGAGTGAACGCGATAACAAGAACAAGAAAGAGACGCAGAGTCAAAGCCAAGCACAGAGTCAGGATCAAAGTAATGCCAAGAGTCAAAAACAATCGCAGAGTCAAACGCAATCACAAAGTCAAAGCCAGAGTGAACGCGAGAACCAGAGCAAAAAGGAGTCGCAGAGTCAGAGTCAAAGCCAAGCACAGAGTCAGAGTCAAAGCAATGCCGAGAGTCAAAAACAGACGCAGAGTCAAACTCAATCACAAAGTCAAAGCCAGAGTGAACGCGATAACAAGAACAAGAAGGAGACACAGAGTCAAAGCCAAGCACAGAGTCAGAATCAAAGTAATGCCAAGAGTCAAAAACAATCGCAGAGTCAAACGCAATCACAAAGTCAAAGCCAGAGTGAACGCGAGAACAAGAGCAAGAAGGAGTCGCAGAGTCAGAATCAAAGCCAAGCACAGAGTCAGAGTCAAAGCAATGCCAAGAATCAAAAGCAATCGCAGAGTCAAACGCAATCACAAAGCCAAAGCCAGAGTGAACGCGATAACAAGAGCAAGAAGGAGTCGCAGAGTCAGAATCAAAACCAAGCACAGAGTCAGAGTCAAAGCAATGCCAAGAATCAAAAGCAATCGCAGAGTCAAACGCAATCACAAAGTCAAAGCCAGACTGAACGCGAGAACAAGAGCAAAAAGGAGACGCAGAGTCAGAGTCAAAGCCAAGCACAGAGTCAAAGTCAAAATGACAATTGTGATGACGACTCTTCTAACAGTCAGAGTCAAACTCAATCACAAAGTCAGAGACAGAGTGAACGCGATAACAAGAGCAAGAAGGAGTCACAGAGTCAAAGTCAAAGCCAAGCACAGAGTCAGAGTCAAAGCAATGTAAAGAATCAAAAACAGACGCAGAGTCAAACTCAATCACAAAGTCAAAGCCAGAGTGAACGCGATAACAAGAACAAGAAGGAGACACAGAGTCAAAGCCAAGCACAGAGTCAGAATCAAAGTAATGCCAAGAGTCAAAAACAATCGCAGAGTCAAACGCAATCACAAAGTCAAAGCCAGAGTGAACGCGAGAACAAGAGCAAGAAGGAGTCGCAGAGTCAGAATCAAAGCCAAGCACAGAGTCAGAGTCAAAGCAATGCCAAGAATCAAAAGCAATCGCAGAGTCAAACGCAATCACAAAGCCAAAGCCAGAGTGAACGCGATAACAAGAGCAAGAAGGAGTCGCAGAGTCAGAGTCAAAGCCAAGCACAGAGTCAGAGTCAAAGTAATGCCGAGAGTCAAAAACAATCGCAGAGTCAAACGCAATCACAAAGCCAAAGCCAGAGTGAACGCGATAACAAGAGCAAGAAGGAGTCGCAGAGTCAGAGTCAAAGCCAAGCACAGAGTCAGAGTCAAAGTAATGCCGAGAGTCAAAAACAATCGCAGAGTCAAACTCAATCACAAAGTCAAAGCCAGAGTGAACGCGATAACAAGAGCAAGAAGGAGTCGCAGAGTCAGAATCAAAGCCAAGCACAGAGTCAGAGTCAAAGCAATGCCAAGAATCAAAAGCAATCGCAGAGTCAAACTCAATCACAAAGTCAGAGACAGAGTGAACGCGATAACAAGAGCAAGAAGGAGTCGCAGAGTCAGAGTCAAAGCCAAGCACAGAGTCAGAGTCAAAGTAATGCCGAGAGTCAAAAACATTTGCAGAGTCAAACGCAATCACAAAGCCAAAGCCAGAGTGAACGCGATAACAAGAGCAAGAAGGAGTCGCAGAGTCAGAGTCAAAGCCAAGCACAGAGTCAGAGTCAAAGCAATGTAAAGAATCAAAAACAGACGCAGAGTCAAACTCAATCACAAAGTCAAAGCCAGAGTGAACGCGATAACAAGAACAAGAAGGAGACGCAGAGTCAAAAACAATCGCAGAGTCAAACGCAATCACAAAGTCAAAGCCAGAGTGAACGCGAGAACAAGAGCAAGAAGGAGTCGCAGAGTCAGAATCAAAGCCAAGCACAGAGTCAGAGTCAAAGCAATGCCAAGAATCAAAAGCAATCGCAGAGTCAAACGCAATCACAAAGCCAAAGCCAGAGTGAACGCGATAACAAGAGCAAGAAGGAGTCGCAGAGTCAGAGTCAAAGCCAAGCACAGAGTCAGAGTCAAAGTAATGCCGAGAGTCAAAAACAATCGCAGAGTCAAACGCAATCACAAAGCCAAAGCCAGAGTGAACGCGATAACAAGAGCAAGAAGGAGTCGCAGAGTCAGAGTCAAAGCCAAGCACAGAGTCAGAGTCAAAGTAATGCCGAGAGTCAAAAACAATCGCAGAGTCAAACGCAATCACAAAGCCAAAGCCAGAGTGAACGCGATAACAAGAGCAAGAAGGAGTCGCAGAGTCAGAGTCAAAGCCAAGCACAGAGTCAGAGTCAAAGTAATGCCGAGAGTCAAAAACAATCGCAGAGTCAAACTCAATCACAAAGTCAAAGCCAGAGTGAACGCGATAACAAGAGCAAGAAGGAGAAGCAGAGACAGAGTCAAAGCCAAGCACAGAGTCAGAGTCAAAGTAATGCCAAGAATCAAAAGCAATCGCAGAGTCAAACGCAATCACAAAGTCAAAGCCAGAGTGAACGCGATAACAAGAGCAAGAAGGAGACGCAGAGTCAGAGTCAAAGCCAAGCACAGAGTCAGAGTCAAAGCAATGCCAAGAATCAAAAGCAATCGCAGAGTCAAACGCAATCACAAAGTCAAAGCCAGAGTGAACGCGATAACAAGAGCAAGAAGGAGACGCAGAGTCAGAGTCAAAGCCAAGCACAGAGTCAGAATCAAAGTAATGCCAAGAATCAAAAACAATCGCAGAGTCAAGCGCAATCACAAAGTCAAAGCCAGACTGAACGCGAGAACAAGAGCAAGAAGGAGTCGCAGAGTCAGAGTCAAAGCCAAGCACAGAGTCAAAGTCAAAATGACGATTGTGATGACGACTCTTCTAACAGTCAGAGTCAAACTCAATCACAAAGTCAGAGCCAGAGTGAACGCGATAACAAGAGCAAGAAGGAGTCGCAGATTCAGAGTCAAACTCAATCACAAAGTCAGAGACAGAGTGAACGCGATAATAAGAGCAAGAAGGAGTCACAGAGTCAAAGTCAAAGCCAAGCACAGAGTCAAAGCAATGTAAAGAATCAAAAACAGACGCAGAGTCAAACTCAATCACAAAGTCAAAGCCAGAGTGAACGCGATAACAAGAACAAGAAGGAGACGCAGAGTCAGAGTCAAAGCCAAGCACAGAGTCAGAATCAAAGTAATGCCAAGAGTCAAAAACAATCGCAGAGTCAAACGCAATCACAAAGTCAAAGCCAGAGTGAACGCGAGAACCAGAGCAAAAAGGAGTCGCAGAGTCAGAGTCAAAGCCAAGCACAGAGTCAGAGTCAAAGCAATGTCAAGAGTCAAAAACAATCGCAGAGTCAAACGCAATCACAAAGTCAAAGCCAGAGTGAACGCGATAACAAGAGCAAGAAGGAGTCGCAGAGTCAGAGTCAAAGCCAAGCACAGAGTCAGAGTCAAAGTGATGTCAAGAGTCAAAAACAATCGCAGAGTCAAACGCAATCACAAAGCCAAAGCCAGAGTGAACGCGATAACAAGAGCAAGAAGGAGTCGCAGAGTCAGAGTCAAAGCCAAGCACAGAGTCAGAGTCAAAGTAATGCCAAGAATCAAAAGCAATCGCAGAGTCAAACGCAATCACAAAGTCAAAGCCAGAGTGAACGCGATAACAAGAGCAAGAAGGAGACGCAGAGTCAGAGTCAAAGCCAAGCACAGAGTCAGAATCAAAGTAATGCCAAGAATCAAAAACAATCGCAGAGTCAAGCGCAATCACAAAGTCAAAGCCAGACTGAACGCGAGAACAAGAGCAAGAAGGAGTCGCAGAGTCAGAGTCAAAGCCAAGCACAGAGTCACAGTCAAAATGACGATTGTGATGACGACTCTTCTAACAGTCAGAGTCAAACTCAATCACAAAGTCAGAGCCAGAGTGAACGCGATAACAAGAGCAAGAAGGAGTCGCAGATTCAGAGTCAAAGCCAAGAACAGAGTCAGAGTCAAAGTAATGCCAAGAATCAAAAACAATCGCAGACTCAAACTCAATCTCAAAGCCAAAATCAGAATGATGAAAAGACACAAAATGACGATTGTGATGATAACTCCTCTATCGATCAAAGTCAAAGTCAATCTCAAAGTCAGAGCCAGACTCAAAGTAACATCAAGAGCAAGAAAGAAAAACAGAATCAGAGTCAAAGACAAGCACAGAGTCAGAGTCAAAGTAATGCAAAGAGTCAAAAACAATCGCAGAGTCAGAGTCAAACCCAAAGTCAAAACGACGACAACAGTTGTGATGACGAGTCTTCAAGCCAGACTCAGAGTCAAAGCCAGGCCCAAAGTCAAAGTCAAGGATCCGAAACAACATCTAAGTCCGTGGTTTCAAAGTCTTCGTCCAGTTCTTCGTCAGCTGAATCAAGCAGCTCCGCTTCAGAGTCCGAAGAAACGGAGTCCAGCGATGGTAATGTAACGAAGAGCGAATCCTCAGAGTCCTCAAACTCTGCTTCGGCGGAGAGTGCTTCGTCATCTTCTTCTTCGTACACAGAGAGCAGTGCCGACGGAAGCTCCTCCGAAGAGAGCGAGTCATCTTCGGCTGAATCCTCGTCTTCGTCTTCGTCCTACGAGTCTTCCTCCAGCTCGTCCACCATAGAGGAATCGTCTTAGACAGATAGGTTTCTGTCGCCTGTGTATACTCTGCACCAAGAGAGAGCTCACTAGATCTAAACAGACCTTTGAAAACAAACCTAAACTCATACCTGTGCCACGTTTGCCCCTTTGCCACACTCCTCACAAACTCTTTTGCTTCTTGTCGGTTGCGCGTACTGTTTACCTTGCCCTTATATACTCCAATACGATTTAAGCCCTATGTGGTCCCTTACTAGCCCTAACACTCACGTTCGTAAAAATAGTAAAGAAAGGGGCAAGATAACATAAGAATATTCTTTATTGTATACCGGAAAATTGATACAAGCAAGACTTACCTTTAACATTAGTTTCGAGGTCTCAGTGTCTACCAGATATAATCTTCTTTTGCTGTAAACATTTGTTAACCGTTAACAAAAAAAAAACAATTCGGGACCGTTGAAGACTATCTCGTCCAAGGTGAGTCTTTTCCAGTTTCTCGTGTCAAACGATCTGTTGATTTATTCTTGGTAGCGAAAGTGCATACATAAAAAAAAATATAGCTGTCAACAGTTGATAAACAGATTGTTTGTGTATGAGAATCCGGAAGTAGGTCAGGTCATTCGTTAAGAACTATCTATCTTTGTTTGAACTTACATACATAATTGCAGGAATCGATCCCAGGTGCTCTCGGATGTCAATCAAGCGCGGTAGCGGTGCGTCACCGCATTCAAACATATGCTCCTATATTACGCAAAGTCAAAGTCAATCTCAAAGCCAGGTCGGAATAATAAAAAGACACAAAAAGATAATCATATGATGACACCTCTAACGGTCAAACTCAATCACAAAGTCAAATCTATAGTCAGAGTAAGTCAAAAGTAATCCAAAGAGTCAGAAACAAACTCAGAGTCAAAGTCAATCGCAAAGCAAAAGTTAGAATAATAAAGGATATAAAGAGACGACGGAGACGATGTTTCCTCTAGCGGTCAGAGTCAAAGTCAATCACGAAGTCAAAGCCAGAGTCAACGCGAAAATAAGACCAAATTAAAAACATAGACTCAGAGTCAAAGCCAAGTACATCCTCAAAGTCAAAGCAATGCAAAGAGTAAAAAATTAACGCATAGTCAAGTCAATCTCAAAGTTAAAGCTAAAATAATAAAGGAGACGACAAGTCGATTGTGATGACTCCTCTAACGGTCAGAGTCAAACTCTATCACAAAGTCAAAGCAAGAGTCAATTATTAAGTTGACTCTAGCTGAGAAGAGTCAGAGAGAGTCTGAGTTTTGACTTTGATTACTTCAGTAATGGAAAGAATCAGAAACAAATATATGCCCCTCTATTACGCGCATTAAAAACCGAACGATTCCAATAGTCAAACCGTCGAACTCCATAAAAATGGCTATCGCAAACTTTAGGATTGTAACAGGATTTGGTGCGCATAATTAGGCACATGAAATTTGCATTAACACTGCGAGGAAAATTGACTGTCTGAGGTGTTCTTATAATTGTGCGTAACAGCGCTTGAAATTGCCAATCCTTGGGCACGCCTGGTGATTAAGTACATACACTCTCTCTGAGAGAAGGCCTGTGCCCTACAGGGGACGTTTAAATTATTCGGATTATGATATTGATGGTATTTCAAAAAACTGCATACGTAATTTAACTTACACACATTATAAACATTTATAATGTGTGAAGTGTGTGTTGTGCACGTGCAAAGACCCGTTTTACATCTGCACTCCGACTCCCGAAGGTTTGCTGGAAGAAGTCTCACTCAGAGTTAAGGTCGCCTTTGTACATGTATTTTTTTAAACTTTATTTCTCGTTTTGTGTTTTTCGTGTGCATTAAAGACTGTGTTTACTTTTACTTTAGTAAAAGTAATGTTTACATCCACGGGAATTGTATCTGGATCATACTTATAAGTAGGTATGTTTTTTGTATTTAAAGGATCTTTTGAGGTGCATAGGTTAAACGATTGTATTAATTACGAAATTTAACGACAAATCGAACGAATAATGGATAATCGAAATATATTTTTAAGTTGCAATTCAGACTTTTGGTTTTATTTTACTTCGCAAAACATTTACCTACCCACGACTGTGAACTGTTTAAACAAAAGTGAAGTAAATAGGAAAAACGTAATGAAAAAGTTTCATTTGAATCCGGCATTTTATAAATGTAAAAAAAAGTAAAGAAAAAAATATTTATTTAAAAACCTATTTAGAGGCTAAAAATTTCACCCATGCCGGGATTCGAACCCGCAACCTCTGGCTATCCGTACCAGCGCTCTACCAATTGAGCCAATGGGCTCAATTGGTAATTGGTAATTGGTAGGGGCTGTAAGTAATGCAATTTGCTTAAGTCAGATGTCGCTGCCTGTACGTAATACAGAGAATAGTGTAAAGAGGTTCGAAATTTCACTGATGCTGTGAGTCGCCCATTGGCTCAATTGGTAGAGCGCTGGTACGGATAGCCAGAGGTTGCGGGTTCGAATCCCGGCATGAATGAAATTTTTAGCCTCTAAATAGGTTTTTAAATTTGTTCCTTAGCACGGGTTAGTGCATTAAAAATAAAAATAGTATAAAAATATTTATTACCAAATGAATTATGTTACATGCATCGTTATCAAGCCTTGTATGTCCCTATTGCTGGGGCACGGGTCTCTTCCTGCATCGCAGGAAGGTTAGGCCATACTCCACCACGGGGGCCAAGTCCGGGTTGGTGGAGGTTTGTAAGACAGTGGCAGGCCTTACTGTCAGAAGTTATCAAACCGCCCATAAGGCCTCTGACATGGCATACATGCATATGGATTAATAATTAGAAGGACATTACTGTTAATACACTATTTACTTTCCCAAACAGAGTTAACAGTTACATTTAAATAACATTAAGTGGTGGTGACTTTGTTCCCACACTAAGCTGGGCCTGTATCGTGGGCGATAAAATTTTCCACAAAAAGAGTTACTTCAGCCAGATGTCGCTGCCTGTAAGTAATACAGAGAAGTATTGTAAAGAGGTTTGAAATTTCACTGGTGCCGGCCGGTAAGTCGCCCATTAGCTCAGTTGGGAGAGCGCTGGCACAGCACGGTGGAATTTTTAGCCTCTAAATAGGTTTTCAAAAAGAGGTATCCATTTAGAGTGCTGAAACAGCCAAATGTCCCTGGAACTGCTTCATAGATTTCAATTTATACCCCACACAAGTGGCTGACGATAATAACTGTCAAAACATTTCGCAAGTTAATCGCATTAACACACTATCACAGCATGACGCTGTCTGGCCCAGGCCACACAGAACGGATGTGGGATATCGCTATTTGACTCTCTTTTTAGGTGAGTCTTAAATCTTAAATATCTTTTCCATTAGACCTCAGCGCTTACTACGTACGTACAATGGCCCAACTATGAGGCTAAGTGCGGAAATCTCAGGTCTAACTAACTCCTGAACCAAAAAATATTTTAGTATATTTTTTGAGGAACTAAAAGCAACAAAAAAAAATATTTTAAAACTTTGCTTTGCCAAACAGCCAAAGACGCGGTCAGCCGTGTTTGTCTATGGTTTGAAGACCTGACGACTTGTAAATGAAGTTTGATATTCAACATCTGTAAGTCTGATTTGTCAGCATAGTGAAATAACAACGACGCAACCATGATTATTTATATTGAGTTTATATGCGAAATATAGCAATTATCTTTATTGCATTGTTCGAGAATGGGGTCTTTATTGACATGCGAAAACAAACAATGTCCACTGGTTCTAGCTGACACCGTTTGTTCTGACTGTTTGTTTACAAACCAAAGATGCTTTCAACATGGCGGATAGGATAGTTATCACCGTTCCAAATTAAAAGCGTTTTTTTTTGCAAATTTTGCAGCCATCCTACAAACTTACTTAGAAAAGTTAATATATTTCAGTTTCTTAAGTTAAATACTACCTACCGGAAATATTCTTTTATCGCGTCAAATTTGATACGAGTCAAGTAACGGATTAAAGCCAGTACAATGCATGAGTTCTATTGTTATAATAATTGTGAAGCGCATGTGGCCTTGCCGAACCGAGTGATTAGAATCATCATTTGAGTTAAGCAACAACAGGCGCGGCCAGGTGCAGGATGGGTGACCGTCCCGTAACTACAGCTAGTGGCATTTTTCCGAGCGCTTCCGTGCATCGCAAGGCACGTTAAGCCATTGGTGCCGGCTGTCATGTAATGGCAGTCGTTAAGCCATGTCGGAGGCCTTATAGGCGGCTTAATAACTTCTGACAGTAAGGCCCGCCACTGCCTTACAATCCTCCACCAACCCGGACTTGGCCCCCGTGGTGGAGTATGGCCTAACCTTCCTGCGATGCAGGAAGAGACCCGTGCCCCAGCAGTGGGGACATACAAGGGTTGAATCGGATCCCGCCCTCTGTATGAAAGTGATTGAAAAGCGTCTTTACCGCGCTGTCGCCCCATGTCCTGACTGTGTGACCCTCCTGAGTTGGACGCCCCAGCCGATAATATAGCAATTATCTAAGCGAAAAGGGGCGTTGTCCGTAATGGGTTTCTAATTGTGTTATTTTTATCATGCGGTTGAGTTAGTAAGGCGTCCAGGGGAGTTTCGGTAGAATGGAAATTGCCTCGGAAATACGTTGCGATGTCATTTCGTGTTTTCATATGGGTTGTGCTGGTTGAAATATTTATTGCCTGTCAGATAAGATAAGAATATTCTTTATTGTACACTGGAAAAACAACAATTACAAAATAATTAAGAAAATACATAGTACAATTGGCGGCCTTATTGCTTAAAGCAATTTCTTCTAGACAATCTTACGACGGAAAGTAGGTAATTTCATCAAAACCAATTCGAAACCAAATTTTTTGTACAAATGTTTTTCAGTGCGTTCATCAACCCATCAAGGTCTAGTCGAACTGAGTGACCTTTTAGTTTTGCCAACAATGATCAAAATCAATGGACAACAATGAAATGAAGTCTGACAATTACTCTTGCTTTTGTAGTACCGCTACTCTACACTAGATAGAACTACCCCGCGTCTTATTTTCGAGAAGTTTTATGTGATAGGCCATAAAGTCGAAAATTTAAAAAGAAGTCTCTGTCTAATCAATCAAATCTAATCGCCACACAATTTTGGGAAATCACACGTTTAACAAGCAAGAAATAAGAGGTCAATTTTTCAGCTCATATGGCAAATGTCAAGTAGGTAGTTCCGCCCGTCATGGGTGCGTTCAAAAATCAAACTTCTATTCTAAACACTTATGATGCCACGTATAAATTTTAGGCCAGCCCAAATGGAGGTGGATTGACCTGCGGTACCCACAGGAACGAAACCAAGGTCTCTTTCCGCTCCAAGACAGCCACGAGCACGTTCCGATGCCAATAACCAGCATCAAAACCACACCTTTACCATTGAATTTAAAGTAAGGATAGAAGATCATTCAATAGCTTTTTTGGATCCTGGCGCTGACGTCGTTCGTTGGAAAAAATTGTAACTAAGTTATGTATTTTTTTGTGAAAAAACGAAATTTCCCTGATACTTTTATTTTTCTTCAAATGAAAACACTTACTTTAAATTCAATGCCATTACTAAACGGGCTGCGTGCTGTGTGGTGTCGGCCTAGAGAATAGCACCAACCCAATTCTTCCCGCGGGTGTCGTAAAAGGCGACTAAGGGACACAAACCGGGGGGTGGGCAGCAGCGCCCCCTGCAGTACAATTCCACCGAACTGCGATCCCCAACCCGCATATCCAGCGTGGGGATTATGGGCATTACCCCCCAATGATGGCACAACGTGGCGCTCTTTAGGGGAGGGCTATGTCCAGCAGTGGACTAGTATAGCCTGACGACGACGACGACGACTAAACGGGCGTAAACACAAAGTCAACGGTACATGCCGGAATTTGAATCCACGACCCACCAAGTAAACCATTCCCGCCCTCCCTTAGGGATCCATTTCACACTTCACGCGCCGACAACACAAAAAAGGCGGGTAATTGATAAATTAGGAGTTAAAACGCGCCCCGTCCCTAATTTTAACGTAATTTGACACACGCTGTGCTTTTTAGGGTTCCCTAGACAACACGGAACTCTTATAGTTTCAACCACGTCCGTCCCTCCGTCTGTTTGTAGTAGAGCAGTGGTATCTTCTTCTTCAGGCTATACTATTCCACTGCTGGACATAGCCCTCCCCTAACGAGCGCCATAGCGCCCTGTCTTCAGCTGGCCGCATCCAGCATCTGCCAGCAGTTTTTCGCAGATCGTCATCCCATCTGGTATTTGTAAATGTGGTATACATTTTTTATATCTATAATATAAAAATGAATCGCTGAATGTGTTGCTAAAAGCAAATCTCGAGAGCAGCTGAACCGATTTCGCTAATTATTTTTTTAGAATATTCCTTGAAGTACGAGGATGCTTCTTGTGGAAGGAAAAATTTAAAAAAACATTAAAGAATCGACTGTTAGGCGGTACGAAGTTTGCCGGGTCAGCGAGTACCTAGATATTTATTACGCCGATAAAACTAACGGAAACAAAAGTTTAGAGTTAAAAAAATTTGGCCCGCTATTTTTTTCTTGTCTATTGCATAGTGTGGGATATCGTTCGATTGGCCGTTTCAAAACAATGTTAGTGTAGCTAGACTACCTATTCTTTGATTTGGGGTTCCGTTTACGAAATCGATATCAACCCTTGCATGCCCCCACTGCTGGGCACGGGTTATTTCCCGCATAGCAGGAAGAGTAGGCTATACTCCACCACGGGGGCCCGGGTTGGTGGAGGATGTAAGACAGTGGCGGGCCTTACTGTCAGAAGTTATCCAGCCACCAATAAGGCTTCTGACTTGGCTCAACGACTGTCATTACATGACAGCCGGCATCAATGGCTTAACGTGCCTTGCGAAGCACGTGACGGTCACCCATTCTGACCGCGCCTGCAGTTGCTTAACTCAAGTGATTGATTCCAATCACTCGGTTTGACTAGGCCACGAGCGATTCTCAATATCTTTTACCAATTATCGCAATATCTTTGTCCCAGTAGGGTGTCCCAAGAGTAAACGGTAGATTGTAGAAACTGGAAAAAAATCAGAGTAGTAACACCTATAATAAAGAAAGTAAGCTTTACATGCTAACGAGTAATCGGCGACCAACTTATAAAAAAGGCAAAGTAGGTACAAAATCCATTTGAAAATTACTTTGATGAAATTAGCATTAATATGTGAAAACTAGCTTTTGCCCGCGACTCCGTCCGCGTGGACTTTAGTAGCTACAAAATTTTGCAACCCCGTTCACTCACGGGTTAAATTTAGAAAAACGGCCGAACACGTGTTCAATCAATGGTGTTTTGGCCCCCTTAGGAGTTGAATTTAAAAAATCCAGTCTTATACTATTTTTATTTTTAATGCACTAACCCGTGCTAAGGAACAAACTTAAAAACCTATTTAGAGGCTAAAAATTTCACCCATGCCGGGATTCGGGTTAGTGCATTAAAAATAAAAATAGTATAATCATGTGGGTACAGTGATATCGTTCCGATGTTAAAACCTAACTGCAAAGTAGGTAGTCGGGGCTGTAAGTAATGCAATTTGCTTGAGTCAGATGTCGCTGCCTGTACGTAATACAGAGAATAGTGTAAAGAGGTTCGAAATTTCACTGATGCCGTGAGTCGCCCATTGGCTCAATTGGTAGAGCGCTGGCACGGATAGCCAGAGGTTGCGGCTTCGAATCCCGGCATGGGTGAAATTTTTAGCCTCTAAATAGGTTTTTAAATCCAGTCTTATTCCTTGCCTACATTATATATAGACCCTCTGTTCAGATTTTCAACTTCATATTTCAGCTTCCTAGGTCCAACGGCTTGGGCTGGGCGTCGATGAGTGAGTCAGTCAGTCAGGACTTTGAATTTTATTTATATAGATTACTTTGCTAAATTTAACA
The DNA here is from genome assembly GCA_934045075.1 of Yponomeuta sedellus. Taxonomy (NCBI): domain Eukaryota; kingdom Metazoa; phylum Arthropoda; class Insecta; order Lepidoptera; family Yponomeutidae; genus Yponomeuta; species Yponomeuta sedellus. Next base: position 5,960,529 of record OW203750.1, on the reverse strand, counting down.
AAAAAATCCACAAGCACCATGCGGTTAGTTAATGCACCACCCTCCCTCCGACTTTTTCTAGCAGAAGCAAGACTCGAACACGCCACCAGCGACACCAATACTTCGGTGAGAAAATGCGCGACGCGTTTTGCCTCTAAAACGAGGTATCCTCAGGCTCATAAGTATGGGTTATGGTTATTTTATGTCTATTATGGATTTCCGCAAAGTAACGCCTGATTCCATACAATATTTAATGAAGTTGTTAGGTTCTGTAAGCAGGTACAAACTTCTCTTCCTACGGAACCACACTCTACGCGTGAACCTAAGTGCATTTGGCCGATTTTATTCTATCTATACAAATTACGCGCAGATATCTGAAGCCGGAACTTAAGTTAGTAGGTACATAAGTCTTACTAAGTAATGAAATCTATAATATAATAATGAATCCCCGAATGTGTCGGTAAGCGCAAATCTCGAGAGCACCTGAACTCGTTTCGCTAATTCTTTTTTTAGAATATTCCTTGAAGTAGGTACGAGGATGGTTCGTCCGGAGAGAAAAAAAAGAATCGACCGTTAGGCGGTACGAAGTTCGCTGGGTCAGCTAGTTGTAAATATAATTAAGATAGTACATAATTGTAAACATATCTGTAAATTATTTATATAGTTTTAGAAAAGTTCTAGTGCCCTTACAGGGTGTCACGTAGAACAAGAATTATTTATTAATATTATTACCACCTGTACTATAATAGTACAATAATTGCCATGACAAGCAATAAATAAATTATGACTATGATTAAGATTAAGCTAGTTAGGACTGAGATTATACTATTTTTATTTTTAATGCACTAACCCGTGCTAAGGACAAATTTAAAAAACCTATTAGAGGCTAAAAATTTCACCCATGCCGGGATTCGAACCCGCAACCTCTGGCTATCCGTGCCAGCGCTCTTCCAATTGAGCCAATGGGCGACTCACCGGCATCAGTGAAATTTCGAACCTCTTTACACTATTCTCTGTATTACGTACAGGCAGCGACATCTGGCTTAAGCAAATTGCATCACTTACAGCCCCGACTACCTACTTTGCAGTTAGGTTTTACATCGGAACGATATCACTGTACCCACATGATTATACTATTTTTATTTTTTTACTTAACCCGTGCTAAGGACAAATTTAAAAACCTATTTAGAGGCTAAAAATTTCACCCATGCCGGGATTCGGACCCGCAACCTCTGGCTATCCGTGCCAGCGCTCTTCCAATTGACTGACTGAATTGAGGACTGAGATTTCCCCACTTAGCGTCATAGTCTAGCCATTAGCCATTAGGCTGAGATATGTAAATTCTTCGGACACTAGGGTTTCTTCACGATGTTTTCCTTGACAGTTAGGGCATGGTATCGCTATATAATTTCATAAATGTATGTAACTTACTAAACATTCCGTATATTCCCATGTAGCATGTAATGACTTCAGCGCGTGCTAAGAAATATTATAAGTAATGAACGTAGGTATAAATCCAAAACGGAAGTCCCGAAATAAAACTGTTATTAATTAAGAATGGACAATAAAAATAAATCAGTGAGCTAAATCGTGCGCACGCGACCTCTCCCAACGGATTTCTCGTTGACAGCTTGAGGCTACATCTGGTGAGCGCTCGTCGCGAACAAACTGCCTCGCGACGAAGGTAACCAGAGAAGACGACTTAGTTTTTTTCTAGGGCGGATCAGATGACACCCTTGTCCAATTATGCAATTAAAAAAAAAAACAAAATAAAGATGGCGGAAGAAGTGTCATTGGGCTGAATAACTTGTTTGTACTGACCAAAAACTTACGGGAAAATAGTAGATTGTTAACGGAGGGTAGAAAGAATCAATTCCCGAGGTATTTAGCCTATAGTCCGAGTAGGAATTGATTCTTTTACCCGTGTTAAACACTCGAATTTTCATTTCTAATATGAGGAAAATAAAAACTCATTTTTAATATTCAAATCTTAGCAATAATATTATTACCTATTTTTTTGAATACCGTCACAGATACATTTCCATTTTTATGTACAATAAAGTGTTCTCTATCTATCTCTAGCTATCTATCTACATAACAGATTAGTATCCCGCCAATTATGTCGACTTTTTACATTTTAAATATGGAACTCACATCGTAGTTGTTGCGGCTTATTCCGCTCAAAGGAGTTTGCGCTAGGTTCACACTGGCTGTTTAGAAACACACATGGCCGCAGCATTTTTTTTAACTTATGTCTTTTTTTTTTATTATATTTAAAAAACAAAGAGCATTGTATGTTTTGGCGTGGTAGGGTGTATGTGTATGTGTGTGTGTGTGTGTGTGTGAGAGAGAATATTGATTAATTGATTTTTCGCCTTGGCGTTTAAATATCCGGCAAGTTGTTTGTAAATAAACGACACTTATGTTTGTATCGGGGAAAAGTTCCTGGAACAGGTTCATAGATTATAATTTGTATCCCACGCGTGGGTGTTAACCCAAGAACATAAAAAAGAGTAGAAGTCGTAAGTGGGCGGTGTCCGCGTGCCTCGCATTAGCAATGTATTGCCTATGCATAGTCTCTGACAGTTCTTCTTGCGTCAGTTGTCGTTGGTTTCTGGTAAAAAAATAAATCGTAAAAACATTACTAAAATGCCTTCTTATGCTGTGTTAGAATGTAAAAATAAGAGTTGGGGCCTAAAATTTACCAATCATGCCGAAACAGTTCATCGGTGAGTAGTATTTCATTGTATTTTTAAATTAAATTGGCAATGACATCAACAAAAAAACCAATCCGGCTGGGTAGCAACATATCAGGAACTTGTTTTTCAATTTTCGACTTTACGATCTAACACATAAAACTTCTTGTAGATCAGACGCAGTGGTAGTTCCACCTAGTGTAAAGTAGCGGTACTACGAAAGAAAGAGTAATTGTCAAACTTAATTTCATTGTTGTCCATTGATTTTGATCCTTGTTTACATAGGTAACTAATTTTGGGGAAGGTCCGACGAGAAATAAAACGTAGATTCTGACCGAAATCAAACTTCAATATTTTATTGAAACTTTCCAAGTTGTTGCCTTATTTGTAGCTACGAGCCGAATGAAAAAGCGTACACTGATACTTTATCCCCTCTGCCACCACTCTCCCACTCTATACAAAACTAAAAAGACAAACAGGAAACCAAAACAAATCAAACGGATATCCGTTATATATTCGACTATGGATTTCGGGATAAAATGACATTTCCGGCAAAATTTATAAATCAACTGATTGTTAAAATAATATTGATTACAAATACATTAAAAGAAAAAAAAATAACCGAAATTTTAAAAATAATTGTTACATAGGTACTTTGATAAAAGTCCGTCCAACGACCTAAATTTTAAGTATCAAAAGATTAATAATATAAGTAGATTAATAACTAATAAGAGACAGTACATGTATGTAGTCAACTTGACACTAAAAGGTTCATATTTAACTGGAACTTTATGATATAGACCTTTTTGGCGTTGTCTTTATTTACCAATGGCAGTTTGGCATTCTTAGTGTGCGTTTGGTTTTTAAGTGTGAGTTTGGTCACACTGGTTTTCATACTAATGGGTCATGTCACTACTTCTACTCTTTTTTTATGTTCTGTGTTATACTTATAACCGTATTCTCTCTCTCTCTCTCTATCTCTCTCTCTCTCTGAGAGAAAGCCTGTGCCCTGCAGTGGAACGTTTCTAGGCTACATTAAGAGAAGTGCTCGTGGCCTGGTCGAATCGAGTGATTGAAATCAATCACTTGAGTTAAGCAACAACATAGCTCAGAGAATCAGCAAGCTGAAGTTGCAGTGGGCTGGCCATATCTCGCGAAGAACCGACAACCGTTGGAGTAACCGTGTTCTTGAGTGGAGACCGCGACTCGGTAAACGTAGTGTAGGACGCCCTCCGACCAGGTGGGATGACGATCTGCGAAAAACTGCCGGCAGATGCTGGATGCGGCAAGCTGAAGACAGGGCGCTATGGCGCTCATTAGGGGAGGGCTACGTCCAGCAGTGGACTAGGTACATAATATAGCCTGAAGAAGAAGAAGCAACAACAGGCGCGGTCAGGTGCAGGACGGGTGACAGTTCCGTGACCACCGCTAGTGGCACTTTTTTGAGCGCTTCCGTGCTTCGCAAGGCACCTTAAGCCGTTGGTGCCGGCTGTCATGTAATGGCAGTCGTTAAGCCATGTCGGAGGCCTTATGGGCGGCTTGATAACTTCTGACAGTAAGGCCCGCCACTGTCTTACATAATCCACCAACCACGACCTGGCCCCCGTGGTGGAGTATGGCCTAACCTTCCTGCGATGCAGGAAGAGACCCGTGCCCCAGCAGTGAGGACATACAAGGGTTGATATCATTAAAGAACCAACTGAGAATAACCTAGAATAACCCAGGCCACTTCATTAGACTCATTTATCTCCGTACTAAGAATCAATCTTTGATCAAAGGTGAATTATTTTACCTCCCACTAAATATACGGGCTATAAAACGAATTATTCTGAAGTATTTTTGTACTTTGAGTAGGGTGAGCATGATCGCGGTTCGTGTGTGGGATATTTTTGCAATGGTTGGTATTTTCTATTCAAAATTGTATAGGCAATAATAGTTATTGCCTATACAATTTTGAATAGAAAATACTTTCTAGTATTTTCTATTATGGCAGGTAGCAGTCCCGGCAACTTAGTACTACCCTACAACAGAATCCGTGTATGCGATTCTGGTTTCCATGGCAACGCATGTCCACACAGAGTATTACCTAAATAAGTTTACGATAAAAACTTAATAGTATCCCACGGGAACGCATTACCGTGGTATCAAGTATCCTATGGCGATAGATAGATAGAGAGATAGATGGATGGATGGATGGCTGGATGGATGGATGGACGGACGGACGGACGGACGGATGGATGGATGGATGGATGAAGGATGGATGGAAGGACGGATGGTCGGACGGACGGACGGACGGACGGACGGACGGACGGACGGACGGACGGACGGACGGACGGACGGACGGACGGACGGACGGACGGACGGATGGATGGATGGATGGATGGATAGATAGATAGATAATATTTTATTGTACATAGAAATGGAAATTACACAGATAATTCTTAACCTAAGAGTACAGACGGCGGCCTTATCACTAAAAGTGATCTCTTCCAGACAACCTTTGGATGGACTGGACTAGTATATTGGGGAAGAAAGTAGACGTATAAATACGCAAGATTATAACAAAGGTATAAATGAATACATGCCTAAACAACAGTGTACATACCTATAGTTATTAACAGATAAATAAATCATTTTAAAGAATACACGTAATAAAAACATATATTATTATACAAATACATAAACACTTCACAAAATATACATATTGAAAGGACATAAAAAACACAAACAACAACAGATCAATATTACAAATTATCTTTGTCTTTGTCTATAGGTATGTCAACTTCCATGTAAATCCGTTCAGCCATTATTGCGTGATTGAGTAACAAACATCCCTTACATATTTTATAATAATAATTAAACGGCATCTGAGGAGTGTTTTAAGTCAACATGTCTTTATAAAATAAGACCAAGTTTGGAGATTTTCGTCTAATTTTCCTCCAAAACAATGTACGTCCTGCTTTCAAAGAAAGAATCCCGCTTTTTTCACTCAAAGTCTCGACTTGCCAGAAGAAAAAAAAACTAGCAACGCCGTTCCCAACATCCCCAGCTCTCATGGTCACCCTGCGCGCACACGCCAGACCCGCCACATGGCCTGCGCGCGCGCAGATAACGGAAGCGCGCCGTAAACTGTTGTTCGATGTGTTTACAACCTGCTTTTTTGGGGAAACATGCTGAAATGTTAACTTTTGGTGAGATATTGACTGTGTCAGTAGGGTCGTTTGGTTCAAATCCACCTAAAATATTGCCCGCGTTTTGTTAGCGTGCCATCCGCCCGAATAAAACCGGACAGTGTTGAATTTTTTTGGCTTACGGTTTACATTATCGTTAGTTCTTCATTGATTTTGCTGAAGGCTCACACCCTCGGCAAAATGCTGAGTCAGCTGCCTTTCGCATTAACCGAAACACACCGCGACAAAACTGCTTAAATTGTGTTTACTACCTTACCTTTTCATCAGAACCTTTACCTTACCTTTTCTCTGTTAAGTTTGTCGAAGCAGAGTTCGTGATCTTCATTTATTGGTCCAGTCATTAAAATATTTGTCCTCTTGTGTATAGGTGTTATTACTTTCCTTGTCTTGTGTAGAACTTTATTATAAGATATATACTTTATGTAGGTATGTTTATAATTATATATATATATTATATATATATAAAGCTACAATCCGGTATACTCACTGATCTATTCATCCATACGTTTTCTCGGAAACGGTAAGATTTGGACGAAAATGATGTATGAGAAAGTTGTAGGAAATGTATGAATTACAGCCATCCTATGAAGCCGATTTTTGAATTTCGAACGCGTTCCACTACGCGAAGGTGCTAACTCTGTAGTTTACCGGCCGATTTGGATGAAATTTTGATAGAATGGTGATATGGTGATCCGATTGAAAAAAAAAATTTTGGTTGTTCGAAATTCAAAATGGCGGCGCAGATATAGCCGACCGAAAAATCGACCTTTGCGCAAAAAAGTCGGCAGCCAACTGGGCATATGCTGGAGATATGCCGTAAACGGCATCGCGTTGCCAAAGGACCCAGGTATATGAGAAAAATCCGACATCTTGGAATTTCAAGATGGCGGCCGAGATATTGATGATTGAAAATGACAAATTTTTGTATGGAGATTTAGTACTAAAATTGACTTTTCAACAGAGAAATGGGACAAACTTGCGAAGCCGGAGGCCGAGCTTCGCGAAGCGGGCACAAAAAGTTCTGCCGCGGCGAGGCCGAAGGCCGAGCTCCGTTTAGGCCGAGGCCGAAGGCCGAGACGATTCAGGTTATAGCGCACAAGTACCAGCGCAAAAGCAAAAAGGGACAAACTTGCGAGGCCGGAGGCCGAGCTCCGCGGAGCGGGCACGAGGAACTCCGCCGCGGCGAGGCCGAAGGCCGAGCTCCGTTTAGGCCGAGGCCGAAGGCCGAGACCATTCAGGTTACGGCGCACAAGTACCAGCGCAAAAGCAAAATGGGACAAACTTGCGAGGCCGGAGGCCGAGCTCCGCGAAGCGGGCACGAGGAACCCCGCCGCGGCGAGGCCGAAGGCCGAGCTCCGTCCAGGCCGAGGCCGAAGGCCGAGACCGTTCAATTTACGGTGCATAAGTACCAGCGCAAGAGCAAAGAGGGACAAACTTGCGAGGCCGGAGGCCGAGCTCCGCGGAGCGGGCACGAGGAACCCCGCCGCGGCGAGGCCGAAGGCCGAGCTCCGTCCAGGCCGAGGCCGAAGGCCGAGACCATACATGTTCCCATGCAACAATTCACTACAATAAGTGTCTAGCGAGGCCCTAGGCCGAGCGCCGCGGAGAGCGGAGCTCGGAGCGGCTGGGGGTTGGCGCGCGTAAGCGCGCAGGGGGCTCGCCCCCTAGTATATATAATAAAGCTACAATCCGGTATACTCACTGATCTATTCATCCATACGTTTTCTCGGAAACGGTAAGATTTGGACGAAAATGATGTATGAGAAAGTTGTAGGAAATGTATGAATTACAGCCATCCTATGAAGCCGATTTTTGAATTTCGAACGCGTTCCACTACGCGAAGGTGCTAACTCTGTAGTTTACCGACCGATTTGGATGAAATTTTGATAGAATGGTGATATAGTGATCCGATTGAAAAAAAAAATTTTGGTTGTTCGAAATTCAAAATGGCGGCGCAGATATAGCCGACCGAAAAATCGACATTTGCGCAAAAAAGTCGGCAGCCAACTGGGCATATGCTGGAGATATGCCGTAAACGGCATCGCGTTGCCAAAGGACCCAGGTATATGAGAAAAATCCGACATCTTGGAATTTCAAGATGGCGGCCGAGATATTGATGATTGAAAATGGCAAATTTTTGTATGGAGATTTAGTACTAAACTTGACTTTTCAACAGAGAAATGGGACAAACTTGCGAGGCCGGAGGCCGAGCTCCGCGAAGCGGGCACAAAAAGTTCTGCCGCGGCGAGGCCGAAGGCCGAGCTCCGTTTAGGCCGAGGCCGAAGGCCGAGACCATTCAGGTTACGGCGCACAAGTACCAGCGCAAAAGCAAAATGGGACAAACTTGCGAGGCCGGAGGCCGAGCTCCGCGAAGCGGGCACGAGGAACCCCGCCGCGGCGAGGCCGAAGGCCGAGCTCCGTCCAGGCCGAGGCCGAAGGCCGAGACCGTTCAGTTAACGGCGCACAACTACCAGCGCAAGAGCAAAAAGAGACAAACTTGCGAGGCCGGAGGCCGAGCTCCGCGGAGCGGGCACGAGGAACCCCGCCGCGGCGAGGCCGAAGGCCGAGCTCCGTCCAGGCCGAGGCCGAAGGCCGAGACCATACATGTTCCCATGCAACAATTCACTACAATAAGTGTCTAGCGAGGCCCTAGGCCGAGCGCCGCGGAGAGCGCAGCTCGGAGCGGCTGGGGGTTGGCGCGCGTAAGCGCGCAGGGGGCTCGCCCCCTAGTCTTATAATATAAAAATGAATCGCAGAATGTGTTGGTAAGCGCAAATCTCGAGAGCGGCTGAACAGATTTCGCTAATTCTTTTTTTAGAATATTCCTTGAAGTACGAGAATGGTTCTAAGGGAGAGAAAAAAAGAAAAAAAATAAAGAATCGGCTGTTAGGCGGTACGAAGTTCGCTGGGTCACCTAGTAATTATAAAGTTATATAAGTAACGGTATGCAAGTGTATTATTATTAAGAATAAGTATGTATCAATAAACAAATTCGCACTGGCTACCCGTCTTTCTAATTTCCTTCGGCAACTTTCCATCGTAGGGTTCGTTATCAACCCTTGTATGTCCCCACTGCTGGGGCACGGGTCTCTTCCTGCATCGCAGGAAGGTTAGGCCATACTCCACCACGGGGGCCAAGTCCGGGTTGGTGGAGGATTGTAAGACAGTGGCGGGCCTTACTGTCAGAAGTTATCAAGCCGCCCATAGGGCCTCTGACATGGCTTAACGACTGCCATTATATGACAGCCGGCACCAACGGCTTAGCGTGCCTTGCGAAGCACGGAAGCGCTCGAAAAAATGCCACTAGCGGTAGTCACGGGACGCTCACCCATCCCGAACCTGACCGCGCCTGTTGTCGCCTAGGCCACGAGCGCTTCTTCGTAGGGTTGTCTGGAAGAAATTGCTTTTTGCAATAAAGTCGCCAATTGTACTATGTATATTTGTAATTATTTTGTATTTGTTGTTTTTCCAATGTACAATAAAGAATATTCTTATCTTATCTTTGTCTCGTATTTGTTAGGTGGTTTGTGTGTGTGACTGTTGATGCAATAAATGTTTCTCATTGTTGGTATGTTGATGTGGTGTAAGAAAAAAAACGTATTTCTTCCAAAATTATAATAAAAATCAAAAATACAGAATACAAGTAGTTAGCCGTTAGCGAAGATCAAAATAGCAATGTCACGACAGTTGGATTTAATTCTTTTTTTTTTACGGTTACGTCCCCCGCCGCCCCGCAGTTCTGCGTTTCGTTGCAACACTCTTTCTCTTTCTTTTTTCCTTTCTTTCTCTTTCCACGGTTTCAAAGGACTTTTTCGTCTTCTTTTCGTGTCTGCGATTAGCCCACTTTATATTTTTCCTGCCAAATAGTTTTTTTTTATTTATTTATTTAAGGCACATAAGTATAGTGATATTAAACAAAATCTGTGTGGCTGTGTGATGTCGGCCTACAGAATAGCACCAACCCAAATTCTTCCCGCGGGTGTCGTAAAAGGCGACTAAGGGACACAAACCGGGGGGTGGGCAGCAGCGCCCCCTGCAGTACAATTCCACCGAACTGCGATCCCCAACCCGCATGCCCAGCGTGGCGATTATGGGCATTACCCCCTATGATGGCACAACCTTGCGCTCAGTAGGGGAGGGCTATGTCCAGCAGTGGACTAGTATAGGACTAGACGACGAGGTCCTACAGAGTGCAGGTGTGAGGGAACAATGGGCATTGGAGCAGATGTAATGAAATGGATTCAAGGCCTATTATCTAATCTGTGTTCAAGGTACAGTACACCCGATTAGCGATATATGGTTTTAATATACAGTCTATTTATTCTTACTTGTCCATTATTTAGTAAACAAGATTCTACCCTTAAACTGTGACTTTTTAGTCCAAAACTGCCGTATTTCCATAAATGAAGTAACCTGGAACACTCTTTTAGATAACACGCTGCCAATTTTATAAACATAGTTCATGAATTTGCGAGAAAGTGTCTAGTTTAGGCATCAAATCTCAATTTTAATCTAATTTGAATCTTGTTTACTAAATTGGACAAGTAAGAATAAATAGACTGTATGAACTTCGTACCATGCGTTCCCGTGATAAATGGTTTTACTCCAAACCTACAAGAGTGTATGAGGTTATTGTAATTATTTCCACTGCTGGGGCACGGGTCTCTTCCTACATCGCAGGAAGGTTATGCCATACGGGGCATGTCAGTGAACTTAGCAGATCATTGTCCAGCAGATCAAGAAAAAATGAGAGTTCTTGTCGCATGCAGCAGAGTTCTATACTTCCTGATAGGTCTCAGAAATAGTTCTGGCGTTTTGTCCTTAAAAAAACTTAATTGAAAAAATGATCTGCTAACTTCCCGTAGCAGATCTAAGCAGATCGAAGACCTAAGTTCACTGACATATACGGGGCCAAGTCCGGGTTGGTTGAGAATAGTAAGACAGTGGCGGGCCTTACTGTCAGAAGTTATCAAGCCGCTTATGAGGTCTCTGACATGATTAAAACTGTTTTTATACAGATTTATGCTCGTTTATTACATTTTTACAATTTTCCGACGTTTCGGCACTTTTTCAGGTGCCGTGGTCTCGGATGACTGAGGTGACAGGCTAAAAGACTTTAGAAAGCATTAACGGTTAGTTTACTACCCTCGGCAAAAATTACATAAGTTAGATGAAGTGACGTTCCAAAATTTTATATAAAGTCAACAATATTGATTATTAGTAATTGAATTTAAAATTAAATTTATAAACTAATTAATTTACATGAACTTAAAATATTGATTATTAATAGAAATTAAAACTTTTAACTCTACAGTCACACTTCTAGCAAGGGGGTCTCATGCACTTAAGCACTGGTTCCCATGCTACAGGTATGTTCCAACCACGATCTCTATTAAAATTTGGAAGCCTCTGACATGGCCTAAAGATTGCCATTACGTGACAGCTGGCACCAACGGTTTAACGTTGCGAAGCACGAGAGCGGCGAAAAAATTACACTAGCGGTAGTCACGGGATGGTCACCCATGCAGCTCCTGACCGCGCCTATAACCGCTTACTCAAGTCATTGATGTCCCCTACAACGGTTGATATCGACGTCAAATCGCTGATGATAATATGATGTTGATTTTGTTGGTCTGAAAAGGTAGGCTAATTAATATGACGAAATTGTTTTCGAAAAATGCAAATGAAGCAAGCAATGACGTTCAAATACTATTTATTGCCTTTTAAATAAAGTAACAATTTGCGTCTTAAATTGTATTCAAGTCGTTTATAAGTTGTTATCACACACTTGAGCAAATAGATCCGCATGTACCTGCAACATCACGTCGTTGCTTGTTTTCACAGATGTTAGACATGGGTAAGTACTGCGAGATATGCAGTACGCGTTATATAGCACGACCGCGTACTGGACCAGTACCCAGTACGCGGCAAAATTTAGCATGACCTATGGCATGATCAGTACGTCACAACCTCTTTTTAGGGTTCCGTACCTCAAAAGGAAAAAACGGAACCCTTATAGGATCACTTTGTTGTCCGTCTGTCCGTCCGTCCGTCTGTCAAGACCCTTTTTCTCAGGAACGCGTGGAGGTATGAAGCTGAAATTTATATCAATTACTCAGGTCTACTGTCCCTTGAAGCTGTGAAAAAATCAAACTTCTAAGCCAACGCAATCAAAAGATACAGCCGTTTATGCCGCAAATTTTCGACACTTGCAAGGGAATCAAAACCTACAGGGTGCTTCCCGTGAACTCAGAATCTTGAAATTTGGTACGAAGCATTGTCTTATAGCATAGATAAAGGAAAAATTACGAAAACCATAAATTTTTAGTTACATCACATAATATATTTTTTTTCAATAATTTTAAACTTACTACCCATTTCCTCATAAACGCGTAGAGGTATTAAATTGAAATTCATACCAAATACTCAGGTCTATAATACAGGTTTGTACGGAACCCTCGGTGCGCGAGTCTGACTCGCACTTGGCCGTTTTTTTATATTAAAATTTGTAAATCTATTATTAACTAGCTGACCCAGCGAACTTCGTAATGCCTTACAGTCAATTGTTTTTTTTTCTCTTCGTAAGAACCATCTTCGTACTTCAAGGAATATTCTAAAAAAAGAATCAGCGAAATCGGTTCATCTGCTCCCGAGATTTGCGCTTACCAACAGATTCCGGGATTCATTTTTATATTACAGATTAGCAAATAGATTCGCATGTACAGTGCTACACAAGAAATAAGTCTCGCGGATGTACCTGCGCAGATGACCAAATTTTGGATGTGCGGCAAGTTGATCGACCAATCAGATAGTTTCATTTTATGGCAGGCCGCGCGCCTTTGTTGCTATTGGTTGATTCAACGTCATCGATGCAGGTGACTATTAGTTTGGCAATATTAGCGTGAGCGAAATAGGTAGCGCTACTGCGGCAATCAATTCTGCACCTTAACCGTATCGGTTAAAGATCATGTTGGATGTACCTACTTATAGCTTCGGGTGCTTTCGTTACACTTCGTCCTTGTCTGCGCCAACGTAGATTCCCGAAGGGACTTTTATGATGTGTAGTACTGTACCTACAACATCACGTTGTTGTTTGTTTCCACAGATGTTAGACATGGGTAAGAACTGCGAATCATGCAGTACGCGTTATATAGCACGACCGCGTACTGGACCAGTACCCAGTACGCGGCAAAATTTAGCATGACTGTTTTGCACAAATTATTTTCCTACCTCGATGTTCGGGTGTCCGTCGGTCGGCATCGTAAAACTTCGAGTAATTTATTGTGGGAGTGAGAAGAAACGGGATTCCGCTGTCTCTGTCACGGCGGTATAGCGTTTTAAATTAAAAACCTTATTGATAAGGCCTACATTTCTTTGACACCGTCCAGTATTTTAAGTATAATGGATAATACAGGCGGGCTACGTCATAGTGGCATGATTCTAAACATGGCCCTCCGGAGTTATAATGCGACATCTCAGGTAGGCCATTTTTAGGGTACTGCGTACTGCTATAATACCATATGCCATTTGACAGTAAACATTTTCATTCGTTTACTCTTTTATTAAAATCCTAGGTTGTTAATCTTAGGTTCTACAGTTCTATACTCTGGTTCTGTAGGTTCTGTTGGCCATCCTGCAACTATAAGTGAATATATATATATATATTGCAGGATTCTTTTCAGAACCTACATTTCTTGTGTAGCACTGTAACTAGGTTAAAGACTGCCGCTCTGCTCCAAAGTAGTTTTGTACAAAATATGGTTTGGTTGTAACTAGCAACACGGTCTAACTACCCACGGGCTTGTTTCATAACAAATACGGGCCTGTATCATAAAAAAAAAATACGTAAAATATATCCATGTATGTAAATAATTATATATTTTTTTTATGAAAACGCCCCCGGAGCTCGATTGTAAGCGTAAGTATCATGATTATGAAAAATAAAACGAAAGAAAACATTTTTATTAAAAATAGTCAATAATAAATAACTTATGCCTGCCATTCTATAGATATTCGTTAAACGCCCATTAAACGCGGTTCAAAAAATATGTAAAGTACATTGTGTGCCAAAAGGGCTACTATAGTATAAACAATTAATTAGATGACAATAATGTTTGGAATTAAAGCCAGTACAATGCATGAGTTCTATGTTTTAAAATAATTATGTAAACTCAGTTAATTAAGGACTTTGAAAAGACTAAGTTTGGAGTTATTTTGTCCATTTTGTCTGCAAAATGATCTAGATTTTTAAATGGACACCTAGTTTGAATTGTAACGTTCATTAAGCCACAGCTTCTGCGCTACTTTGAATAAAACCTTTTCATTTCATTTCGTCGAATATTAGATCTAAAAATCAGAAGCATAATGCAGCAGAAAATTAGGAAAGCAACATTTCATTGCACAATAATATTAAAGTAGGTCCTATCTATCCTTCTAAGCCCCGGCGTCCTAAAAATAGGATATCACGAATAACTGTAATAATTCACACCCAATGATTTAGTAGGAAGTCCGGAAAACTTACTGTTCCAGGTCCGTATTATTTTCCTCATAATTTTTTGGACACCAAGAAGAAAAACTTCTTCAAAATCTACGTAGTTTTAGAAGAATTGAAGTAAGTGTTACTTAGTTACTCCTTACCTGAGTGCTTAGTGCGAGTTTGACAGATCCAATCGAATAACTTTACTACCGCGTTAATCGAGCATTTGGTAGTGAGTATGAGTAAGTTAACCGTTCAAACTGCCAAAACGCTGTCACAGTACAACTCGCTCTCGCGTTTATTCGTGTTTTGGCTGGTAAACGTCTTCACCTGCTTAGTGCGAGTTTTTTAACTACTCGATCGCGTTAACGTAAACTCATATTTCTATGGCATCGAGGAAGCGCCACCTAGCGACAAGTATGGAAATCAAAATTGCTGAGTGCGAGTTGTAATGGTTTACGTTGAGAAGTGAACACGTTTACCAGCCAAAACACGAATAAACGCGAGTGCGAGTTGTACTGTGACAGCGTTTTGCCAGTTCGAACGGTTAACTTACTCATACTCACTACTCAATGCTCGATTAACGCGGTAGTAAAGTTATTCGATTGGATCTGTCAAACTCGCACTAAGCACTCTGGGCTTTAGAAAAACTAAATTAAATACAATGAATATGGAATTACACTTAAAAAAAAACTCTCCGACGGATTTTAATTAGGTATGTTAAATTTTATTTGGTGAGAAAAAATATATATATCATATTATTAATCCGTGGCAGCTCTTGGATCACTTTCGCCCATTCTTCTTTCGTTTTCATTTACATAATAACCTACTTATATAGGTAATATTTACTATTTATGCTAGTTTTAAACGTAAACTAGTAAACATTCCCAGGAGTTCCACGAAAATAAAAAACCAAAAATCAGCCAAATCGGTCCAGCCGTTCTCGAGTTTTTGTGAGACTAACGAACAACAATCTATTTTTATAGGTATATAAGATTAGCATCAGTACCAAAGTATAGTTTCATAAATCATCACGTAAACACGTAAACACGGTTTACGTGATGATTTATGAAACTATACTTTGGTACTGATGCTAATCTTATATAATAAAAAAAAAAAAAACCGACTTCAAATGCGTGAACACAAAAAAAAACTAAAAATTAAAAAATAATTCCTAATATCTATTACCTAATACTATAATTTTCCTAAACTATGTCAAAGTAATTAAAGTTAAACCAGCTAAATATCTTACAATAGTTATACTTATATACCTATTGCTTTTTGGAGTCGGTGCCAGTCGTATTAAGTTTAGCCGCGAACAAGAGACGTGCGGCGCGGTGGCGGGGGACGCAAGGCGTGGTAACGCAAGGTAATACCCATACGCCGAAAAAAGATTTGTTCAAATCGGTTCATAATTGGCGGAGTTATCGCGTAACAAACATAGAAAAACATACGGGTCGAATTGAGAACCTACTCCTTTTTTTGAAGTCGGTTGAAAAATAGATTGTTGTTCGTTAGTCTCACAAAAACTCGAGGACGGCTGGACCGATTTGGCTGATTTTTGGTTTTTTATTTTTGTGGAACTCCTGGGAATGTTTAAATGGTGAGTGAATATGGAGATTTTACGAAAACTTCGGCGGTACGACGTTCGTCGTTAAAGATAAAACAAGCAAAGTGCGAGTTAGACTCGACCGAGGATTCCGTACATATTTGTATAGTCTGTTAGCGTTTAGAATATACCTCGGGCTCTAGAGTAGACTTCTGTTTTTGCCAATTTTCGCAGGTTTTCGTAGTGATGATCGAGTTCTGATTTCGAATTAAGTGTCATATTAGTTCCGATATTTCTATTACACGAATATATCCGATTCTATCCGATTGTAGCTTAGATATGTTAGATATATTATAAACGCTAACAGACTATAGGTAGGTATTTTCATGCTATAAATAGTTCGGGGATCGAATATCGCAGTTCTTTCCGAGCTTTTCCCGATCTCGAACAAAAAGGCTCATTCTGTATGTGATTTATTTTCAAATGTACAGTTTTCAGATTTTTGCGCTACCTTGAATAAAACAATTTCTTCTTCAGGCTATATTAGTCCACTGCTGGACATAGCCCTCCCCTAATGAGCGCCATAGCGCAAGGTTGTGCCATCATTGGGGTGTAATGCCCATAATCCCCACGCTCGGCATGCGGGTTGGGGATCGCAGTTTGGTGGAATCCGCTATTTGACTCTCTTTTCAAGTAAGTCTTAAACGGTAAATAACTCTTCCATTAGACCAAAAAATATTTTAGTATATATTTTAAGGACCTAAAAGCAAATAAAAATATATTTTAAAACTTTATTTTCCTAAACAGCCAAAAACTCGGTCAGCCATTTTTGTCTATGGCTCGAAGTCCAAAAAATTTTAAACAAAATTTGACATTCAATTTGATCAATTCAATGATTTTCAATTCAATGATCTCTGAGCATAGTGAAATAACAACAACGCAACCATGATTTCATCGAATTTACATCCAAAATATACCAATTATCACTATCGCATTGTTCGAGAATGAAAAAACACGTCAATAAAGACCCCTGGAAAGTTGTGGATTCGTGTACCCAGTGAAATTAACATTCGAAAAACTTGGCTCAAACTTGCCAAAAGAGACCCCGACTCTTTATCAATTGAAACTCGGGTGTGTTTATGTGAAGATCACTTTGATGTAAGTCCTATATTAATCAATGTCTACTGGCTCTGGCTGAGAGATGTTTGTTTACGTACTTTAGATGGTTTCAAGATGACGGATAGTGTTTTCGCCGTTATGAATTAAACGAGGAAAAAATTCTTTTACTTTGCAAATTTTGCAGCCATCCTGCATACTTACTTAGCAAAATCAATATATTTCGGTTTCTTACGTTAAATACTATAGGAAATATAAATTTATCGCGTCAAATTTGATACTTGTCAAATAGCGGATTGTACTGCAGGGGGCGCTGCTGCCCCGGTTTGTGTCCCTTTCATTTAATTACATTTCAAAATGTCCTAATCCGCTAATAACTCAACGGGATGTACGAATGTTGATTCCCTTGAGCGTCGAATAACACGTTTTCTTGCGCCATTAATGGCCGCAACTTCGATTTCCGACAACAACGATTTTCACAACTTCAAGGGAGTTGGAGTAAGTAAGCGGAGTCCGTGAGTGGAGACCCTGACTCGGCAAACGCAGTGTAGGACGCCCTCCGACCAGGTGGGATGACGATCTGCAAAAAACTACAGGCAGGTGCTGGATGCGCAAGCTGAAGACAGGGCGCTATGGCGCTCATTAGGGGAGGGCTATGTCCAGCAGTGGACTAGTATAGCCTGAAGAAGAAGGGACTGTAGACGTGAGTACCACCCAGTGAGTGAAACCCAGGTCTTGCATGTTTACATGTTTGTGATGTCGTTGTTTCTGGTTCCCACGACACAGGGTATCCTAGTGTGGGGCCAGAAGCAATGTATGTGCTTGTATGTAAATGTTATGATACTCGTATGTATACGCTTGTAATTTCAACTTGATACCTCCACGTTTAAGAGATTACGGGCCAGATTCTGAATTGAGAAATTCGCTAAGTAAATAGTTAACTGTACCGCTGTCTCTTCGAATTCCCCAAGAAAGAGCGTGACAGAACGTTTCACTAAGTATTTACTGTATTTACCTACAGTGGGTTGTCTGGAAGAAATTGCTCGAAGCAATAAGGCCGCCAATTATTCTGTATCTTTGTAATTATTTTTTGTTTGTTTTTTCCTGCAGGTGTACAATAAAGAATATTCTTAATTTATCTTATCTTACTAATATTTACTAAGCAAAATTCTCAATTTAGAAACCGGAGCAAAGCGTACATACTGGCCGACGGACGGACGGACTACAAAGTTCTCCTATCGTTATCGTTATCAACCCTTGTATGTCCCCACCGCTGGTCATAGGCCCCGCCCAAGGCACGCCACTTCTTGTTATCCTTGCCCATCCCAATCCAGCTCTTCAGATCATTGGCTTCACGGACTGGCGTCCTACGCTGCGTTTACCAAGTCGTGGTTTATAAGACCGACTTTGTGATGTACCTCATTCGGTCACCAGTTCTTCGGCTGATGTGAGCAGCCCACTGCTGCTCAGCTTCGATATCAACCCTCGAATGTCCCCGATTGTAAGACAGTGGCGGGCCTTACTGTCAGAAGTTATCAAGTCGCCCACAACGTCTCTGACATGGCTTATTGCTCCTATAAGGGTTCCGTTTTTTGCTTCTAGGTACGGACCCCCCAATAAGGACGTGCAGTGGACAGCGGGGCGACCTACAGGCTTTTTTTTTAAATACGCCCGTAACGTAACTAAGTAGAGTGCATGCCTGTGAAGGTTGATTTGCTGCCCACTGTACTAATACCTTCTATCTTAAAAACCTATTTAGAGGCTAAAAATTCCACCCATGCCGGGACTCGAACCCGCGACCTCTGGCTAACCGTGCCAGCGCTCTCTCAACTGAGCTAATGTTCCAGCCATAAACCCCTGGTTGTATGGAAGAGATCGCTTTTAGCGTTAAGACCGCCAATTGTATACGGCAATACTTAGATATGTAAGCCTTTTTCAGTATTTTGTGTATAATAAAGAGTTCTAATCTATACTATTTTTATTTTTTCAACACACTTGCTCGTAAAGTGACTCTTATAACACCGGTTTAAGAACCATAATGCTGTCCTTTATACACGCGTGCGTAATAATATTACAGCACAAGTGCTGTAATGAATATAGTTTTAATTTTATCAACTACAGACAAATAATGACAGCAAAGAGTTTTCATATCTAAAAATAATAATTTAATTTATATTTTATGCACGTTAGTATCAAAATACGATAACTAAACATTTATTTTCATCAAATTGCAATCAAAATAAGAAAAAGATAGACATATCTAAAAGCCAACTTGTAATTCAGAAATATCGATTTATAGGCTGTATGGAAGTTGTTACATTTGCCTACATTTGACAGCGCGCAAATTAAAAAAGTAAGCGCGCGCCATTTTCAATCTCAGTTCTCAAGAAATAAAACTTTTCATTGTTTATTGAGAAAATGTCGAGTTCGAGTACTGATACTGAAGAGGATATGGTTTTAACTCCGCAAGACATACTTAATGAGGCGCAAAATGCCAATGAAAGTTTGATACCCGAGAAATCTAGGGAAAAATATGTCGCAGCGTATGAAAATTTCCTAACATGGAAAACGGAAAAGAACGCGAACTCTTTTTCTGAGTCAGTATTTTTAGCGTACTTTTTATTTTTATTTACCTGTGCTTGTTTTTTATTTTCCTCACAAGTGTGTTGAAAAACGTCGTATGACACTCGTGAGCATTGGTCATTACAGACTCGGTTCCATAACTGCTCTCGCCTTCGGCTCGAGCAGTAAACCCACCTCGTCTGTAATGACCAACTTAGCTCACTAGTGTCATAATGTACTATTAATGCACTAACCCGTGCTAAGGACAAATTTAAAAACCTAGGCTAAAAATTTCACCCATGCCGGGATTAATTTAAGGATTTCAACCTCTGGCTATCCGTGGCTGGCACGTATAGCATAGTTATATATTAAACGGGTCAAATCCCGATTATTTATCAGGTAAAACGTAATTACCTTATTTCCCGACGTTTCGGCAGCGTTACAGTTGCTGTGGTCTCGTGGTTTACCTAATAAATAATCGCGATTAGACCCGTTCAATATATAACTACATACATACATACATACATACATACATACATACATACATACATACATACATACATACATACATACATACATACATACATACATACATACATACATACATACATACATACATACATACATACATACATACATACATACATACATACATACATACATACATACATACATACATACATACATACATACATAACTTACATGACCATGCATGAGAGACCAGGTACTGCCACTTGCCACGATCCTGACAGATCACCTTCGCTTCATCAACGTTCATAAGTCGTTGCATGCACGCACGCCACACGTACCGGGTACTTGTTATCTTTCCCTTTGCTACGAGTAATACATCCCCTATCTGGTCGATGTATGTCCGCCTGGGACGTCCCTTACCAGCCCTTCCACTCACATTCGCAATATATATTTGTTTCGTCAATCTTTCTTCCTTCATCCACTCCAATATATGTATGAGTAACTATGTATGAATACCGCGAATCGTTAAGAAATATTATTATTGGATATTAGCCTAAATGGGTATCTGCGCCATGGCGCAAAGTCGATTAGGTATACAGAGTTAAGGTGATAACTAGCGCCATAAATAGAATAAAAATCATAACTTGCTTATCATAATAATACGTTTTGTTTTTTCTAAAAGTGAACATCATTAGTGAAATATAAGATCATGGAATGCGAAGGGGGCCGACATTTGTCCGTGACTTTGGATAGACATAACATTTGTTGTAATAATCAGGTCAATAAGAGATGGTCTGTAGTTTAAGTGTAGTTTAGTGTAGAAGTGGTGGGTAGCGGATTTGAAGATCAAGTCTTAACAACTGTTATATTCTTTTTTTTTTATGCACTAACCCGTGCTAAGGACAATTTTTAAAAACCTATTTAGGGGCTAAAAATTCCATCCATGCGGGCACTCAAACCGGCGACCTCTGGCTTACCGTACCAGCGCTCTGCGAGTTAATGGGCGACTACCCGGCATCCGTGAAATTTCGAACTATTTAAAACACTCTCTGTATTACGTACAGGCAGCAACAACTGTGTCAACTATTTTTAGAACGTATAGTGTAGAACCTAGGATCAACAACCTGGGGCTTTAATCGATTTCGGCTAAAAACGGACGTTTTTGGCAAGTCCCAGATTCTTGAACGAAAGGTTTTCTCGGTATGTTCCAAAAAGAGCTACTATATTTTATTAGGCACGTTAGGCCGTTGGTGCTGGCTGTCATACAATGTAATGGCAGTCGTTAAGCCATGTCAGAGGCCTTTGGGCGGCTTGCTAACTTCCGACAGTAAGGCCCGCCACTGTCTTGCAATCCTCCACCAACCCGGACTAAATTTTTATCTCCAAAATAGATTAGATTTTTAGAGTCCCTAGATTTTTATTTTCTAGATTTTTAAATGGACACCTAGTTTGAATTGTGACGTTCATTAGGCTGGGCGCATGCTGAGACGCAGGCGACGCAGCACAGCGCAGAACAGTTCAGTACAGGGCAGGGCAGTTGAGGCAGACATAGGCCCGCACCGCATGCTGCGACGCAACTATTCGTTCCATTCCTTTGCAATTCCCACCCATAATAACTCTTTCAATGTCTTTTTTTAATATACTGGATGATTTGTATCATACAAACAAGGTTCACAGCGAACTAATTCAATTAAATGTTCTGTCATTGCAACAAAATTGTTATTGATTGTTGCGCAAAATCTGTGCCAGCAATACAACGAGACGCAGAGCTGGGCAGACACATGTCTGCGTCGCACGTGCCTGCGCCACTGCGTACGTAGCTAAATCACGTTCCATGCTTTACAAAATCTGCGCTGCGCTGTGCTGTGTCGCCTGAAGGAATGAAAAATTCTTTATTGCGCTAAAATAAATTTGGACAAAGGCGAGCTTAATACTAGATAGTATTTTCTTCCAGCTAACCCACGGTAATGCGGACAGTGGAAGGGGTAGTGCCAGTAAACAATATAAGAGTGATTTATTAAATAACCTAGGTTAACTAAATATAATTTAAATACACATACGTAGGTATATAAAAGAGCACAAAATATATAAAATGATACTCAAATACATATTTACTACAATCTACGTACCTACCTACTAATAATCAATATTACTTACATACAATACTATAATAACATAATACTACATAGATACTGGATAACTCTATTGAAGCCCAAAGTAGTGATCGTGAACCTTACTCTTAAACACGTCTACAGATGGAGAATGGCGAATGGTCTGCGGCAAAGCGTTCCCTGCCTCTCAGCATGCGCCCAGCCTTAAGCCGCAGTTTCTGCGCTACTTTGAATAAAACCATTTCATTTCATTTAAAATTTTGTTCTGTGACTTATTTGTCGAAATATCTATGTATGTAGGTACTAATAATTCTCCTAGGTCGGGATGTTTTGCTCGTTCTTCAGCTCTAGGGCCCACACGTGCTGGGGCCAACCGGTTCGGCCTTTACTTCTCTTGCTGTCAGAGGTAGTCTGCACCTGAAAACAAAATTCACTCATTAAACACGTTTATATTCAACTAGCTGGTGCTCGCGACTTCATCTGATTACTATTTCGAGCGTGGCGTAAGAAAAGGTTTTGGCAGCGCACGCCAGAATAGCTCGCAGATGGTACAGTACCTACTACACATCATAAAAGTCCCTTCATCGAATCTAGTCTTCCTTCCTAGTCTGCGCGAATCTACGTTCGCGCAGACTAGGAAGAAGTGTAACGAAAGTACCCGAAGCTATAAGTACATTCAACATGATCTTTAACCGATACGGTTAAGGTGCAGAATTGATTGCCGCAGTAGCGCTACCTATTTCGCTCACGCTAATATTGCCAAACTAATAGTCATACCTACAATTTTTATTTTTAATGCACTAACCCGTGCTAAGGATAACTTTAAAAACCTATTTAGAGGCTAAACATTCCACCCATGCCGGGATTCGTACCCGCGACCTCTGGCATGGATAGCCAGAGGTCGCGGGTTCGAATCCCGGCATGGGTGGAATTTTTAGCCTCTAAATATGTTTTTAAAACTAATAGTCACCTGCATCGATGACGTTGAATCAACTAATATCAACAAAGGCGCGCGGCCTGCTATAAAATTAAACTATCTGATTGGTCGATCAACTTGCCGCACATCCAAAATTTGGTCATCTGCGCAGGTACCTACATCCGCGAGACTTATTTCTTGTGTAGCACTGTACTTGATTTTTTTCTACTTTCTTGACACTCGTCGTTATATTTTTGACAATTTACACAATATCATTACAAATGTAGTCTGTGTGTTATTCTGATGTACGAGCTATTTTATTGTAAAGTTTAATTAATAACCATTCAGTACTTTTTAGAAGCGCTCGTGGCCTAGGCAAACCGAGTGATTGATTCCAATCACTTGGTTAAGCAACAACAGGCGCGGTCAGGTACAGGATGGGTGAGCGTCCCGTGACCACCGCTAGTGGCATTTTTCCGAGCGCTTCCGTGCTTCGCAAGGCACGTTAAGCCGTTGGTGCCGGCTGTCATATAATCGCAGTCGTTAAGCCATGTCAGAGGCCTTATGGGCGGCTTGATAACTTCTGACAGTAAGGCCCGCCACTGCCTTACAATCCTCCACCAACCCGGACTTGGCCCCCGTGGTGGAGTATGGCCTAACCTTCCTGCGATGCAGAAAGAGACCCGTGCCCCAGCAGTGGGGACATACAAGGGTTAATAACGATAAGTTTTAACGTGAAAGAGTAACAAACATACATCCATCTATAATTAAAAACTTTCGCGTTTATAATATTTAGTGCATAGATGGGTGACCGTCTATAGTGGCATTTTTCCGAGCGGTTCCGTGCTTCGCAAGGCACGAGGTAGTTGGTGCCGGCTGTTTTCGATAGATAGTTAAGTCAAGTCAGAGGCCTTAGGGCGGCTTGAAAACTTCGGACACTAATACCAGCCACTGGTCTTGCAAGCCTCCACCAATCCGGACTTGGCCCCCGTGCTGGAGTATGGCCTATACCTTCCTCAAGGAAGAGACCCGTGCCCCTCGGTGGGGATATAATGGGTTGGTGATAATGAGTATAATTCAATTCCGTTCTGAGTGCTTAGTGCGAGTTTGACAGATCCAATCGAATAACTTTACTACCGCGTTAAACGAGCAATGAGTAGTGAGTATGAGTAAGTTAACCGTTCGAACTGGCAAAACGATGTCACAGTACAACTCGCACTCGCGTTTATTCGTGTTTTGGCTGGTAAACGCACTCTGCAATTTTAATTTCCATACTTGTCGCTAGGTGGCGCTTCCTGGATGCCATAGAAGTATGAGTTTACATTAACGCGATCGAGTAGTTAAAAAACTCGCACTAAGCACTCAGTGATTTTTACGTGATGCGCACACAAATAAATAGAGTGAGACAAACATATCGAAACAGAGACGAAAATTATAGAATTATTATTACATTGTACCTATAGATGTAGTGACTAGAATTGAGAAAGAAATTTTGCGTTGGTTTGGACATGTGGGGAGAATGAAGGAAGGAAAATTGACGACACAAATGTATCTTGCGAATGTGAGTGGAAAGGCCGGTAACGGACGTCCCAGGTGGGCATACTTCGACCAAATAGGAGATGTATTATCGAAGGATAAGATAAAAAGCACTCGGAACCGGCGTGCGTGCATGCAACGACTTATGAACGTTAATGAAGCGAAGCCGATCTGTCGATCGTGGCAAGTGGCAGTACCTGGTCTCTGCCTACCCCTCTGGGATGCAGGCGTGCGGTTATGTGATTTATAGATGTAAAAGATTATTTATTGCCGGCAAAAAATAAACCAGGATTATGAAAATTACACAGCCAGTTTAACTGTATCTTTCTTCGGCAAACATTGTCAGCAAAAAAGGTCATAATTTGTAACTTAACCTACCCGTTACCCAAGGCAGGAAAAAAATGGGGTTCCCTGGAATGGCACTAATCCTTTACTTAAAAGCTTTTAATTTAAATATTGGTAGTCAGTAAGCTTTTCTAGAGTAGGCTTCGGTTTTCGCCGAAAGCACACGAGTTTAATACTACTTCGTACTCTGTATTAGAAAACTTTTCTTCACTATTTGAAAAGAAATAACAATGCAAAATAAACCTTACCTTATTGCAATATAATCGGTTTTTTATTAGTAGCAGAGGTATATTCTAAAAGCTAACAGACTGTAACAGAAGCGGTAAAATGCCGGCTTCACATTTGGGAGGTCGTGGCTTCGAATCTCGATCTGCAGGTGCCAATGACTTTGTTTTCTATGTTAAGTTCATTTGTAGGATTATAGAAGTAATACCACTCGCTAAATGTGAAGCAAAACATCGTGAGGGAACCTGAGTGTCTGAGGTGTTCACTTAGGTACCGCGGTTTAACTGTGTAAAGTACCTACACCATTGAATTTAAAGTATAGAAAGTCCTTACTTTAAATTCAATGCCTACACTTTGTGCCACAAGGGCAACTTTAACATAAACGATTATTTAGATGACAATTATATTTGGAATTAAAGCCAGTACGATGCATGAGTTCTATATTTTATATGACTGTGTTAATTAAGGACTTTGAAAAGACTAACTGTTGAACTAACTTTGAAAAGACTAACGAAAAGACTGTTGGAGTTTTTTCTGTACATTTTGCCTCGAAAATGATCGAGATTTTAAAATGGACACCTAGTTTAGCTTCTTACGTTCATTCAGCCGCAGTTTCAGTGCTGCTTTGAATTAAACCTTTTTGATTTGATTGTATTAGCACGCAAATGCTACTTCATATTATTTGAGGAAAGATGGTATATATTTTACAGCCTTTTTTTCCAATACAGGTTTTTACCGTTAAAAGCTACTCCAATTTCACAAATTTACTTAACTCAGTAAACAATAACATTGGTGCGTGCACGACCTCGCGATACATTTTTTTACCGCTGCACTTAAAAGAAGATAGCTATTACTAGAATTTGTAATAGCTATCCTCTTTTGCTTGATGAAACAAAATTATGTAAAGCCACACTTAAATATAAACTTAAAGAACTAATGATAAAATAAAACTACACCTATGTAAGATAAGATAAGAATATTCTTTATTGTGCCAGGAAAACACATAGAAAACATAATGATGTACTTGAGAAGAATCATTAATATGTATTATGTTGTTTATGTATACAAATAATATACGTATAAAATAAGTTAGCTATATACAGAGATAGAGCGCTTCGCCAACAAACTGCTTTGCAGTTTGGCGTAATTGTGTAATTGGATAAGGTTTTTTTGTTTTTGTAAAAAAATAAATAAAAAAAAAAAAAACTTCTTGAAATAATACTTGAAATCTATCTAAAATCCAATCCGCTATTTGACTCTCTTTTCAAGTAAGTCCTTAACGTACGTAATACCTAAACTGTACATAATACAGAGAATAGTGTAAAGAGGTTCGAAATTTCACTGATGCCGTGAGTCGCCCATTGGCTCAATTGATAGAGCGCTGGCACGGATAGCCAGAGGTTGCGGGTTCGAATCCCGGCATGGGTGAAAAAAATTTTTAGCCTCTAAATAGGTTTTTAAAGTCTTAAACGGTAAATAACTCTTCCATTAGACCAAAAAATATTTTAGTATATTTTTGAGGACCTAAAAGCAACATAAAAATATATTTTAAAACTTTATTTTCCTAAACAGCCAAAAACGCGATCAGCCATTTTTGTCTATGGTTTGAAGTCCATACAAACAAAGTTTGACATTCAATTTTCTGTAAGTCTCTGAGTATAGTGAAATAACAACAACGCAACCATGATTTCATCGAATTTACATCCAAAATATACCAATTATCATTATTACATTGTTCGAGAATGAAAAAACACGTCGACAAAGACCCCCGGAAGTTGTGGATTCGTGTATCCAGTGAAATTAACATTCGAAAAACTTGTCTAAAAACTTGCCAAAAGAGACCCCGACTCTTTCTCAACACTGGCCACTGGCTCTGGCTGAAAGATGTTTGTTTACATACTTTAGATGCTTTCAAGATGGCGGATAGCGTTTTTGCCGTTACGAATTAAACGAGGAAAAAATTTTTTTACTTTGCAAATTTTGCAGCCATCCTGCATTCTTACCTACTTAGCAAAATCAATTTATTTCGGTTTCTTACGTTAAATACTATAGGAAATATTCATTTATCGCGTCAAATTTGATACGTGTCAAATAGCGGATTCTACAGTATTGGCAAAACAGACTACGGAACCACGAACCGAACTCTCGCTCCCCACCTCGACGCAACATGCGCGTTTTTTCGCAACGGAACCAACCGAGAACTGTTTATTTTACAAGGAGTTGATTGTAAACAGGTGCAGCGATTACTGGCAGTTTGAAAGTAGCCGTGTCGGCAGCGAAAAAAAGTCTAAAAAAACAACATGGCTAACGCGTGAGTGACATTGACGCATTTTTGCGCGCTTTTTTTCATAACTATTACGAATAGGCTTTGACAATGTGTAAAACAGTATTAATTACTAGCTGACCCAGAGAATTGTGTACCGCCTAACAGACGATTCTTTTTTTTTATTTTCCCTTCCGTAAGAACCATCCTCGTACTTAAGGAATATCGATTCTAAAAAAGGAATTAGTGAAATCGGTTCAGCTGCTCTCGAGATT
This sequence comes from Yponomeuta sedellus, assembly GCA_934045075.1. Classification (NCBI taxonomy): domain Eukaryota; kingdom Metazoa; phylum Arthropoda; class Insecta; order Lepidoptera; family Yponomeutidae; genus Yponomeuta; species Yponomeuta sedellus. The sequence continues at coordinate 5,932,818 of OW203750.1, read as the reverse complement.
TGCGCTTACCAACACATTCAGCGATTCATTTTTATATTACAGAAGATAGAACATAGCGCTGAAGTCGTTCCAGTTTCTTCTTCTTCAAACAAACAGTGACAACAAACACAACAAAAACTAATTAGTGAAATCCGTCCAGCCGTTCACGCGCGTGATGGCATGACCAAGGGAAATAGGTATTCATTTTTGTATTATAGATTGTACGGAACTCTTCGTGCCCGAGTCCAACTCGCACTTGGCCGGTGTCTTTGTTTTTGGTAGTACACATAGGCATTAAACTTGGTGTGATTGTGGGAATTATTAATCTTCTTCAGGCTATATTAGTCCACTGCTGGACACAGCCCTCCAGTTTATTATTCATAAAACGTTTTAGTACAACACAAGACATACCAAATATACACTAAAAAATCACAAAAATCGTGAAGCCGTTTCGAAGAGACAGAACTACAGTTAAGTAATTACTTAGTGAAATTCTCTAATAAAATTCTCGAATTTAGAAATCGGTCCTATAGGAATGATTTCTAAATCTAGTCTTATAAGACTCGCTTCATCCAAACGTAGGTACAGTCAGAATAATCCGAAATCCATCCACGGCGCCATTGAGTGCCGAGTGCATCTCGAGCGGATTCAAGTGCATACCGACCGAGTACCCAGCAATCTTTCGGAACACATGTCGGTATATTGGGAGCGTATTTTGGTGAGATAAGATTGCAAGAGGCGAGGTTCCCTCGTGAAAGGCTTGGCGACGGCTCCCCACGCGTATGATCAATAGCATACAGATTTATGTCACCATTGATTGCGCTATAACGCAGTCTTTATACATCTCACTGGGCCTTCGTACATAAATAACATAACATTTACATACAGGCACATACATTGCTTCTGGCCCCACACTAGGATACCCTGTGTCGTGGGGACAAGAAACAACGACATCACAAACATGTAAACGTCCAAGACCTGGGGTTCTTATTCCCAGTCGGGGTTCGAGCCCGGGACCTCTTGCATGGTAGGCAGATGAGCTACCGCTACGCCACAGAGGTCGTATAACTTAGAAAACAAAGTCATTGGTACATGGCGGAGCTCGAACCCACGACCTCTCGATTGAGAAGCCGGCGTTCTACACCGTTCTCCTACCACCGATCGAATTAGGTGGAATGGTTAAGGTGGTCTTAAAATATATAAACATTCGAACGGCAAACCTATGTGGCGTAGCGGTAGCGCGTCTGCCTACCATGCAAGAGGTCCCGGGTTCGAATCCCGGCTGGGGTCAAAAAAAAAGCCCAGGTCTTGGATGTTTACATGTTTGTGATGTCTTTGTTTCTGGTTACCACGACACAGGGTATCCTAGTGTGGGGCCAGAAGCAATGTATAAGGTGGTAGCTCAGTGGGTAGAACCATGCACTGGCAAGCGAGAGCCCCAGGTTCGATCCCGAGTGAGGGCATGTACCAATGACTTTGTTTAATTTCAAAGTTACGTACATTTGCGAATTTGTAGTCGCGAAACCACACGCTAACTGTGAAGGAAAACATCGTGAGGAAACCCGCGGCTTGGTTGGCTTCGCACGTATTGACTAGTCTTTCCTGTGGGCTAGGCCGACTAAGCTGTCAGGATGGTATAGGTACTGGGCAAGCCTACACCATCTATAAAACCATGTCCCAGGCACTACAGCGACGGAGTGGTCCCTTAACCCATTTAGTGTGAGTGAGGATACCACTGGACGCTATATTAAATAGATGCAAAAAGGCCAATTTTTTTTTAAATGTTATATTATGTTAAATGTAAACCGACAACGATTTGTAAAAGGCGGAATCATACTAATTGCCTGCAACATTGCTACTACAAAGTCCCAATTGCACCAAAGTAAATTACAATCCGGACCTGGAGCTCTATTTTTGAATCACTCGTCTCGCGTCGAGCGCTCGATTTCTACTGATTTTCGTCCTACCTACCAAATTCCATATTATTGAATCACTCGACTGCAACGAATGGTCCTTACCACTCGTCTCGTATAGAATAGTGTAAAGAGGTTCGAAATTTCACTGGTGCCGGTGAGTCGCCCATTAGCTCAGTTGGATAGAGCGCTGGCACGGATAGGCGAAAAATGTTGCGGGTTCGAATCCCGGCATGGGCGAAATTTTTAGCCTCTAAATAGGTTTTTAAATTTGTCCTTAGCACGGGTTAGTGCATTAAAAATAAAAATAGTATAAGATAGGTAGAGTTTATTAATCCAACCAGTTTTGGGCTTTCAGAAATTAGAGATCAATAATGTATTTCAACGTAAAGAATTTACTGTTTCCTGAATCTTAATGTAATGTAAGCCGCTGCCTTCGGACCGTATCTGTGGAAAACTCCACAAGTCCACTCTGACCAAAGTTCCTCACCATTTACAGTAACTAATGTTTATATAATTATATAATTTTAATGCACTAACCTGCATTAAAAGTAATATAATTAACATTTACATTAATAATGAATATTTTTAGTTTATGTAAAATAATTGGTTTATAAATTTAATTTTTAACTTCAATTATCTACTACTAATCAATATTATTGACTTTATATAAAATAATTGATTTACCTATTTTGGAACGTAACTTCATAATTAACTTTTGTAATTTATGCCGAAGGTAGTTCAAAAAGACGCGTCACCTCAGTCATCCGAGACCACGGCACCTGTAAAAGTGCCGAAACCTCGGAAAATTGTTTATTATAGGTAAAATAACCGAGCGGAATCCATATTACAACAATTTTAATAATTTTCCATTCGTAACAATCCATGAGATAATTGCAAAGATTTCATCATTGTCATCTTTACAATTCAGGAACTTATTTATTGGAACAGAGTGTACGCTCTCGAGTGGGGTATCTTGATATCTTCACTTGAGATATTAAGTTATAATTAGATTACGGCCGATACGGATCGCAGGCCGCGGAATGCTTCCTTTGCAATGGGAAATTACATTTAGGGTGGTCGTGCTTTTCTACCATGAAGGGTTTCCTGGGCGCTACGCGGTGCGCTAAATGGCGCCAGCAATACAATAAAAATAAGGGGGCGAAGAGGGTAGCCAAAATTTGTAATGGGAGGCATAAAGATTGTTGTCTAATTTTCTTGAAACCTAAAATAAGTGCTCTTCAACACAATTGATTGAACACGTGTTTCGCGGTTTTTCTAAATTTAACCCTTAAGGCAGTGAACAGGGTCGCAAAAAAAGTCCACGCGGACGGAGTCGCAGGCAAAAGCTAGTTTCCTATAAAATCATTCTTGTCAGTAGGTTCTAAAAGAGCTACTTTATTTATTAATATTTATGAAGTTCTTTTGCCGAAGACCCTAAAAAGGTCTCTATAGCGTTTCGTAACGCAAGTTGACCAATTTAGCGCCGAGAGTAAAGGCTGTTCTGTACCTAAACCACCAACTTTCATCAGTTAGGAAGTACATTTCCAAGAGACGCCTCGCGCCAAGCCAGACGGCCAGGCCATGTGGCTGGCTCTTTATTAGATTACTCGGTTTATGGACGATATAAATATCTACATTACCGTGGTAAAACAGGAACTGGAAATACGCAGCTACTTGGAATAATTTTATTTAGTGCTGAGCTGACCCAGCGAACTTCGTACCGCCTAACAGTCGATTCTTTAATTTTATTTTTATATTTCTCTCCGTAAGAACCATCCACGTCTAGGGGACACAAACAGGGGGGGTGGGCAGCAGCGCCACCTGCAGTACAATTCCACCAAACTGCGATCCCAAACCCGCATGCCCAGCGTGGGGATTATAGGCATTACCCCCCAATGATGGCACAACCTTGCGCTATGGCACTCAGTAGGGGAGGGCTATGTCTAGCAGTGGACTAATAGCCTGAAGAAGAAGAAATTGGTTTTTAAGAAATAGCTTTAATTACCTGCGCACTGGAGTCCGTACTCCTGTGTCTCCGGGGCGGCGTGTGGTGCAGCTCAGCCCGGAACCCCCCAGCTGGTTCCCCGTCTGACTCCAGGACCTTCATCAGGTAGGAAATGTATGACGTGGCCAGCCGCAGCGTCTTGATCTGGGGACAAGGGACGGAGTTATGGGACTCTATGGCTCGCCTACGTTGGGCCAAGGGCGGCCAGGCCTTTGGTCTTCATAATAATGACTAGACGAGTTGTAAGAAAGTGCCAATAAATTTTTATCTATCTATCTCAGCCATACATCTGGCGCATAATCGAATCAAATGGAGAGAGCTGGTGGCGGAAGGTGCCCCATAGTGACGTCCCTCAGCCATGAGGAAACGACAAAGAAGAAGAAGAGATCTAAGAGTCTAAGATAAGCCAACGCTGGGCCAATGTTGGTGCACAATGTTATACTTTTTTACAGCAAGCTAGAGACGGAGTTATTTAAAATAAGCAAGAGACGAAGTCTTGGGTCTCTATGGTAAACCTGCCGACGGCCTACGTTGGCGGCCAAGGTTTTGTACCTTTGGTCTTCATAGTATTCATTAGACGGAGTTGTAAGACTACGATTAGCCAAGGCTGGGCCAGAGTTGGCGCCCAATGCATTGTATGTACTTTTCTTCTTTTATTTAAAGTAAGCAAGAGGTAAACTTGGGTCTCTAAAGAAAGCCAGCAGAGAACAAACGTTGGCGCTCAGGGTTTCGCACCATGCTTCTCCATAGTAATTTATTTAATTCAAACTAAGTATGCTAATCTTGTGAGCGTACAATTAAAATTTAGAAATAGTGGACCATTGAACTTTAGCTGTATTTGTCCTAATCTAAGCTTTGTATATAATTATTTGCATGCATGCCTTTTTTATATACCTATTACAAATTTGCTACACCCTTACAGGTCCATGGTACTAGTTACCATGTTTTATCTGTTCATGGTTTTGCAATAGATAAATTAAATTAAATTAATTGTTGAGCACCGTGAAGACGCCGTTACTTTTCTTTTCTAAAAAAAATATAAATCTTTGTATCTGCAATATATACTATAACTCTTTTTTTAAATTAGACATTGACATAATAGAACTTGAACAAGACTAAATTTAAAACTAACAATATGTTTTAAAAACGATCTATAAAATGAAAAACTAAAATAGGTATGTCAATAGACGGAGTTTTAAAACTTTACAATTGACCAATGCTGGGCCAACGTTGGCGCCCAGTGAGTTGTACTGTTTTTCTCTTATTTAATAACATTTAAATCAAGCAAGAGACGAAGTCTGGTTAGCGTATGTTGGGCCAACATTAACGTCCAAATACTTGTAGGTACTTATTTTTTTACAGCAAGTTAGATGAGTTGGCCTACATTGGGCCAAAGTTGGCCACAAACAAACGGGTCTGTTCATTCATTACATAAGACACTTTTAACTATTTTAGGACCCTCTTCCTTCCACTTAAGACAGAAACAAAAGCTTATTTCAGGTGTTGCAAGAAAATCCCCATCAAAGTAACTAATTGATTGATTGATTGAATACGTTCATTCAAAGAAAGATCCAAAAAAATACACAAGTCTGTTTCTACCAAACTGCATAACCGTTTGTTGGGAGGTGCTCTTGGTTTTACAAATTAAAATATTCTTATATGCTAGGTACATTCGATGGCAACACTTGTATGTCGCCACTGCTGGGGCACGGGTCTCTTCCTGCATCGCGGTAGGTTAGGCCATACTCCACCACGGGGGCCATGTCCGGGTTGGTGGAGGATTGTAAGACCAGTAAGAGCCCTTACTGTTCGAAGTTATCATGCCGCCTATAAGGCGTCTGAAATACTTCTTACCGTACGTTAAACAATACAGAGTCACGACTGCACCTTAGAGGGGTAGGTACAGAGATATAAGATAAGATAATTGTTTATAGTACATTGGAAGAGCGGTGGTAGCGGAGCGGTGTAAAACGCCGGCTTCTCAATGACTTTGTTTTCTAATTTATGTACATTTGTGAAATTATCGTAGCAATACTCCTCGCTGACGGTGAAGGAAAACGTCGTAAGGAAACCCTAGTGTCTGAGGTGTTAGCGTACCTCAGCGCTTGCTACGTACTATGGCCCAACTATGAGGCTAAGTGCGGAAATCTCAGGTCTAACTAACTGTACATTGGAAAAACAACATAATTACCTATACCTCATTTATTATTACCTTATAATTATTACCGCCAATATCTACATTTGTAATTAACTACCTTATAATTAATTACAAATGTACATAGTACAATTGGCGGCCTTATTGCCGAAAGCAATTTCTTCCAGACAACCCTACGATGGAAAGTTGCTGAAGGAAATAGACGAGACAGAGACTAGTCTCTCGGCCCTAGGGCCTGCCACCTTATATCGTCTCACAGAATAAATGAACAGACCCATTAGGCCCTAGGGAACAAACCTTGGACAGCTTAGTGTCGGCCGGGACATTCGGTATGCGCCCCCGCAGCTCGGTAAAGGCCGAGTTGGTGCTGCGCGTGCGCTTGTGCTGCTAAAGGCAAAGGGGAGAAAACACTGCATTGGGACTTGACAGATTTGAGACTGATCGTCAGGGAAAACGCTGCGGGGAAACCTGAAAAACTACTGCACGGGCCAACCCGAACAGTGACGTAGTATACGCGAATTGCTTGTCAGCAAATCTACGAGGCCGCGGAACTTTATTGTCATGTAGCGGGCGATCGGCAGCAACCTAAGTTAGGCCACGACATATAGCCGATCCGTTCAGACGGACACGCGTCGCGTCTTCATTATCAGTACAGTACCTATTAGTTTATATCACGCTTCATCTTTCTCGGATCTCGGATATAATGCCACTAGCGGTAGTCACCGGACGGTCACCCATCCTGCACCTGACCGCGCGTGTTGTTGCTTAACTCAAGTGATTGATACCAATCACTCGGTTCGGCTAGGCCACGAGCGCTTCAGCTTCGCTTAGCTGAATCTAGGGAATTGTCTTACAAGGGACATGGAAAATTCCTTCGGCTCATAATGTTGAATTCATAAATTGTGAAATACAAAAGATGTTGAATTCCCAAAATGACGCATCCCAAAATTTTGAATTCGTCAAATGGTGAATTCACAGTATTCCCAAAAAGTAGGATTCGCTGAATGTTTAATTCCTATTAACCTAAAATGGCGAATTCGCTAAAAGTTGTAATCCCCTCCACCAATCCCCATTCGCTAAATAGTAGATAATCCCCAAACTGTTGAACTCTCAAATTTAAATTACGTCTCTGCGCTGGTAATAATCTTGATCTAACTTCTACCCATATGTTGACGTAAAAATCTAATTCTTTATCTAAACTTCCATCTCAAAAATGTCAGAGGTCTTCCAGAAATCACGGGACACAATTTTAGCTAGATAGCTGAGTATCCGTCAGCAAAGAGGAGTGGAAATCTGAAGGGGAGGCTTTTGCCCAGCAGTGGGACACAGCCATGGCTAATTAAAAAAAAAAGCTGAGTGTGACACTTAAGAACACTCAGGGTTTAGGGATAGTTAAAATACATGACGCAAACTCTAAAAGTAACATCTATACAACTACAGGCTCACGATAAATTGGGGTTTTACTGGATGACGTTTCGGCTTTAGAAGCCTGCTTCACGTATACCATCAGGACAATCAACAAAGTAATTAATAGAGGAGTTTCTTGTGGCTCAGCCCAAGACCAGGTTGAGAAACTTCTTCTTCTTCAGGCTATATTAATCCACTGCTGCTGGACGTAGTGCTGAATCACTGCTGCTGAACCACTGCTGGACGTAGCCCTCCCCTAATGAGCGCCATAGCGCCCTGTCTTCAGCTTGCCCCAGCCAGCATCTACCGGCAGTTTTTCGCAGATCGCCATCCCACCTGGTCGGAGGGCGTCCTACACTACGTCTCCACTCAAGAACACGTGTACTTCAACGGTTGTCGGTTCTTCGTGACATATGGCAAGCCCACAGCCACTTCAGCTCGCTAATTCTCTGAGCGATGTCGATAACTTTGGTTCTCTGTCGGATGCATTCGTTACGAATCCTATCCTTCAGAGAAACTCCGAGCATAGCTCTCTCCATAGCCGAGCGATTTTGAACTAGTGGACCAGCGCTTTCGTGAGCGTCCATGTCTCGGCTCCGTAGGTCATCACGGTAGGTCGCACTGATTTCGAGAAAGACGAGAAGACTCGGCGTAGTCTTCTCGTCATGAGAAACTATACCATTTTATTTACGTTCAATGTTGCGATACGGCAAAAAAATCCCTTGGGGCGCCCGCACAGGCTGGGGCCCGGGTAGTAAATGTCACCCTGACTTCATGGCTAGTCCGACGCTGGTCACACTCTTGATAATACCGAAATAAACGAACTTAATCGCCAGAGCCTCACGAAGACCCAGAAGACCGTCCCAGACGTGGAAGAGATCCGTTCTCTCTGAGACGAACGAGAAGGGAGTAACTTGGCTAGAGTTACCATCCATAGATATAAACAGAAGATTAATGGAAAGCCCCAGACTGCAGAGAAGTGTAAAGGAACTAATGAAGAAGAAACGAACTTAATGGAGCCAGAGCATGTGATGTTGTAAAGCTTTTTTTAAACGACAATAAAACTTTGTGCTTTATTTAAAATGTGTTTGTTTATTTTATTTATAATATAAAAAGAAAACTGAATAAAAACGGAATAAGCAGGAAAAGGATAATTTACTAGTCAGGTTTAGTCGAAATGTGAAGTAGTAATGCTAAAAATGAGGGAAATCCCAAAAATGGGTGACGTAATTTTAAATTTTGTAAATGATAGAAAGAATTATATTAAAATATAATAATTGTGGTAAGGAAAATGTTAAAAAGGTTTGCGACCTGAGACCCCTACCTCCTTAATAAGCGTCACGTGATTTCTGGCAGCCGCAGAATTAGGTAAAGAAATTCGAATTTTAAATGTTGTTTTCACAATTTCCCGTTTTTTGGGCTTCGGGCGCCTCGATAGTTACCCAACTACATATATATCTCCAAAAGCAATTTGGAGATATAGTTGGGTAACAAGGCCTGAACCCCGCTTTTCGGATCTTACCCTGATACACCACTCAAAATACGTTTAAATTATCTACATTCTTTATTCTGATACACCATCCGAAAACCACGATTAGATTATATCCATGGATATTAATCTAGCGCAAAAGATCTTCTGTGCTTTGATCTGTTGATGAGATCCAGGTGGAAATCATCGAACCAGAGATCTTCTAGGAGTCGGATTTTTGATGCCTAAAAATGACGGTACCTTGGAAAGCTTAGTGTCGGCCGGAACGTTGGGTATGCACTCCCGGAGGTCTGCGAAGGCTGTATTGATGCTCTGGGTCCTCCGTCGTTCCTTCTTGTTGGCGGTGTTGCGTCTCTTGACCACACGGACGAAGGGGGGCGCTGGACGGTCGAAGGGCCGCAGGGACTGGAGGTCACAGTCTAGGGCTAGGAGGGCAGGAAAGTGTGCTGGGTGTTAGAATATTGACGCTCGAAAGGAGGCACCCATAAATTACGTCACACGTTAATGTGGATGGAGGGGGTCGACGAAGTGTGACATTGTGTGACCCCTGTCAGACAATGTCACACTTCCTCGAAAAAATTTAGGACAACTCCCGCCCAGGGGGGAGTTTTAGTCCTAAATTTCTTAATGTCACATTTCCAAATATTATTGATTTGATTTTTTACCTAATGTACAAAGTAATCAAATCAACAAAAAATGGTTCAACGTAAAGAATTCACATTTGGTTTGATAAATGTCAATGTAATATGTAAGCCGCTGCATTCGGGCCGTACAGTAGTGGAGAAAAAGTCGGCGGAAGAATGTAACTTCACTCTATGGCTTGACTCAATTCTAGTCTAGAGACTCTATGACTCTATTTTTTTAATGGCACTCGTCTTCTCAATATTTATTTATTTAAGTACCTATATCAAAAAAACTTAACACTAACTATTGCGCTAAAAATACATTTATTGTAACAACAAGACACATCACAGAAACACAGAAAACAGAGGAGATGAATAGGTACTCGTAATATGAGCACAACAGAAATAAACGAAATACAATAAACGAAACAAAACATACATTTAGACTGTGGCGTGTCGGCCTGGAGAATAGCACCAACCCACATTCTTCCCGCGGGTGTCGTATAAGGCGACTAAGGGACACAAACCGGGGTGTGGGCAGCAGCGCCTCCTGCAGTACAATTCCACCAAACTGCGATCCCCAACCCGCATGCCCAGCGTGGGGATTATGGGCATTACCCCACAGCTAACCCGGGCTGACGCAACTACGCAAGTGGGCCTATAGGGTGAACTCAGCTTTGCAGTCTTACCTAGGTTGTTTTGAGACACGTAACTGTGGTGTATCGTGGTCTGATACGCGTCATAGGGCTCGTTACCCACGACGGCCATTTCGTCGTAACCTGCAAACAAATTTACTCTTATCTTGTAAGTACCTTTAATATTGTAGATGGAACATTTTACTGAAAGAAGACATTATTTTTATTTCAAAAACAATCTAAACTGCATTCATAGATTTTTAAATAATTACACGGTTGAACCGGGAATCGAACCCGCTACACAAGAAAAAAAATTACTCTGTAGCTTTATCACACCGATCGGAAGACTTCATCATAAGGATTATTTTTTGCTAAATAACCTACTATCTTGTGGCGCACCCTGGGGGAGGCTTATGTCCAGCATTGGACTGCAATAGGCTGAAATGGATGGATGGAACCTACTATAAGAAATAAAAGGAACAGGCTTCTTCCTGCATCGCAGGAAGGTAAGGCCATACTCCACCACGGGGGCCAAGTCCGAGTTGGTCGAGGATTGTAAGACAGTGGCGGGCTTCACTGTCAGAAGTTATCAAGCCGCCCAGGGCCTCTGACATGGCTTAACGACTGCCATTACGTGACGGCCGGCACCAACGGCTTAACGTGCGAAGCACGAAAGGGCTCGGAAAAGATGCTACTAGCGGTAGTCACGGGATGGTCACCCATCCTGCACCTGACTGCGCCTGTTGTTGCTTAACTCAAGTTATTGATTCCAATCACATGGTTCGACTAGGCCACGAGCGCTTCTCAGGACATCATCAACTTTCTTCTTCTACCACCGCCCTACACCCAACAACGTTGGTTGTAGAGCGATACAGCTATACCACAGAGTTACATTGCACAAGCTCTCTTCAAGTCTGCTCTCATCATCACACTAATCATATCACACTTATTACATTACATTACACCTTAAGCCAGGTCCAGACGCGTGTAACGTGTAACGTAATCTAAGGAGTAATGTAACGCAAATCTTGTGTGCAGACGGCACTACGAGCGCTACATGTAATGCTCCTAGTGCGTCTACACGCAGAATTCGCGTTCCATTACACGTCACATTACATTACACGGTACACGCGTCTGGACCCGGCTTTACACTAATATTATAAAGGCGAAAGTTTGCGAGTGTGTGTGTGTTTATTTGTTACTAATTCACGTCTAAACGGCTGGAGCGATTTTAATAAAATTCGGTATGGAGTTAGCTGACACCCTGGATTTACACATAGGCTACGTTTACTGCGGGAAAATATATTGTTTCCATGGTAAAATCGATAAACCTTAGGTAACACCGCGGGACTCAGCTAGTGTGATATGTAAAAATCTCGAGTCACAGAGTTTTGAAAACCTATTTAGAGGCTAAAAATTCCACCCATGCCGGGACTCGAACCCGCGACCTCTGGCTAACCGTGCCAGCGCTCTCCCAATTGAGCTAATGGGCGCTACCGGCATCAGTGAAATTTCGAACCTCTTTACAATACTCTCTGTATTACTTACAGAGTTTGTCATGGGACTACTTCGAAACGGCTTCAATGATTGTTACTGTGGTAACAATCATTGAAGCCGTTTTAATGTTATGAGAGTCAACAAACCGCGGGTAACATCGCAGAGCTAGTCGTACATTATCCTCACCATAACTTCGTCCTATGTAGGGCGTGACATCGTGGCACATGTCTGGCTGTTCATATTCGTGCTGCTCTGTTGAATTGTGCCAGTAGATGCCACTGTCCATGGGTGATCCTGTACAAGAAGCAAATACTTACACTGACCGCAAAACTAAGGTACAGTCTGTTAGCTTTTATAATAAACCTCGGGCTCTAGAGTAGGATTCGGTTTTCGCCGAAAGCACACGAGTGTAATACTACTGGCTGCTCGGTATAAAACTTTTCTTCGCTATTTTCGCTTCGATATTTCTATTACACGAATATATCCAATTCTGATATTGTATGGAATCAGGCGTTGCTTTGCAGAAATCTATAAATAGCATTAAAATGTGAAAATTACTTTGCTGAATTCCGCCAATAATCCCAGAAGCACCATGTTTCGCCTCTAACGTAACTAACATTTGACGGCCTCGGTGGCGTAGCGGTTTGGCACGCTGACTGTAAAGCCGAAGGTCTCGGGTTCGATCCCCGGCCGGGTCAAACTAGGAAACGAACTTTTCTAGTTTGTCTCATTCTCACAATCACTCTCTCACAATCACTCACTCACTCACTCACTCACTCACTCACTCACTCACTCACTCACTCACTCACTCCGTAATAAAACCATTTGAATACCCGTCATAATCTCTCCGTTGGCACTTTCGCATTTTATGTTTGTACACGATTTGCGATTTTTGCAATATTTTAATCTAATCTGTGTTTGTAATCTGTATTGAGTGACTGAAGTTTTTTAATTATACAATCAATACACATATTTTTTAATGATTACTTTTAAGCCCCTGATTTTTTTAATTTATTCAATAGAACTATGAAATCATTTTTCAAAAGAAAAATTTAGAGATATAAATGCTTAAAGCGCAACATAGACTGTTTTTGGTAATTCGCCTTTGCGGCTTTTCCTAAAACTAAAATCTTTAATTAATGCACAATAATCTAAATGAACTACGTTTTTTTCGATTGAGAGCATAAAAGGTTATCAGTAAATAAAAGGCCAGAATGGCTTATTCTCAGAATGCCTAATTCGCAGAATGGCCCATATCGCTAAATAGCTCATTCTCAAAATAACGTATTCTCAAAATGGCAAACTTTCATAAAATCATGTAACAGTTATTTTTTTATTGAAAACAGCTAAATAAAATAGCTAAATAAACCAAAACAAGAAATTAACTAGACATAAGTCTTAAATTTGTCCTTAGCACGGGTTAGTGCATTAAAAATAAAAATAGTATAGACATAAGTCTTGTTAATTTCTTGTTTTGGTTTAATAAAATAATTTAAAGATCATAATTAGGTATGCAAGTGTCAGAAGGATCATTTTTACTTTCAAAAATATTTTTGAACTAAAACTTTCGTAAGCACAACACATTGTAGACTTTTAGTCCAACAACAAACCCGTAAGTAAATCCGGACTAAAAGTCTTCAAAAATATTGTTAAAAATATTTGTTAATAAAAAATTATTGCTGGTTTTTCCTATTTCATTTAGCTGATATCATCGAAAATTTATTGTTACCTGATTTATTGCAAGTTTGCCATTTGAAGAATAATCCATTTTAAGAATAACTGGTTTAGCGAACTGGCTCCTCCACGAGTTAGGCATTCAGAGAATAAGCCATTCTGCGAATTAACCTTTTTTTACTGTTAGCTTTTTTGCGAATGGGCCATTTATCGACTAAGCGAATAGCAAGGCCTGAAAACCGATCTTGTGTCATCGAATTCCTCATATGTTTTAATAACTTTAAGATTCGAAAATCTCTTATCAGCAGACGCAACTGTGACAAGTGTGAAAGCATTAAATAATTCTCAGGACTATTTCGATAGTGGCCTAAACTTCAGTTATTTTTTTTTCTTTTATGTATCTATTTCAACACCGAGATAATGTCGCCGTTTCCTTCATACACATGGATGAACGTGTTCAGTTCTTCCTACAATTCATATCCATCAATATCATATATCAGGTTAAAAAATCCATATTTGTTATTTCAATTTGTTTGGGTTGTACTGGAAAGTTTGAAAAAGATGATGAAATGACTGAGTGCAAGATAACGATTAGAGGCGAATGAGAGTGAAACAAGTAAAAGAATTTGTCTATTTGGGGAGCCTTTACGAGGGATGGAAAGTGTGAAGGTGATATAGAAAGGAGAGTAAAAGTGGGAAATTGTGTAAACGGTGCCTTGCACTCCATTGTGTGCAGCCGAAACATCTCCAAAAGAGCTAGATTGGCTATTCATAGTGGCGTGCTGGTCCCAAAACTTATTTATGGTAGCGAGACTTGGGTGTGGCGAAGCGAAGAGAAGCAAGAAAGTAGAATTAATGCAGTAGAAATGAGGTCCTTGACAAGTTTGAATGACAGCATACACAATAGTCTGATTAGAGAACGTTGTGGACTGAAAGAGGATGTAGTGACTAGAATTGAGAAAGGAATGTTGCGTTGGTTTGGACATGTGGAGAGGATGAAGGAAGAAAGATTGACGAAACAAATATATATTGCGAATGTGAGTGGAAGGGCTGGTAAGGGTCGTCCCAGGCGGACAAACATCGACCAGATAGGGGATCTATTAGCAAAGGGACAGATAAAAAGTACCCGGAACCGGCGTGCGTGCATGCAACGACTTATGAACATTGATGAAGCGAAGGTGATCTGTCAGGATCGTGGCAAGTGGCAGTCTCTGGTCTCTGCCTACCCTTCTGGGATACAGGCGTGAGGTTATGTATGTATGTATGATTGTGTTGTTGTGCGAGGCCCCTGCAAGCGCGTGGCCCCGGGCGATTGCCCTGTTCGCCCCACCTAAGGCAGCCGCTGCAGGCACATACATTGCTTCTGGCCCCACACTAGGATACCCTGCGTCGTGGGGACCAAAAACAACGACATCGCAAACATGTAAACATTCGTTCTTTGTTCTTCCCCAGGCTGGTTCATAATAAAGTAATAATATTGATGTATTTAATGCTACTTTAGCATTATCTACCAGCTAACCTAAGTTTTGGAAACAAGATTAGCAGGTTCATTATAGAAGCTTACCATTCTGCGCATGAGGATGGCAGTAGAAGGGAGGCTCGTAGCGATCGAAGCCTTCATCAGACGGCGACATAGAGCCGTAGCTCGACATCGCATGGACCTACCAGAGACACACATGATGATGATGATATCAACCTTTGTATGTCCCCACTGGTGGAGCACGGGTCTCTTCCTGCATCGCAGGAAGGTTACGCCATACTCCACCACGGGGGCCAAGTCCAGGTTGGTGGAGGATTGTAAAACACTGGCGGGCTTTACTTTACTGTCAGAAGTTATAAGTCTTACATTAGGATTCCGTTGGCAATCCTTACATACGGAACCCGAAAAGATCGACCAAATAACTTTCTCATCTCGAAAATGCCTCAGAACAGTAGCCTATTATGATTATCATGCGAAGGCTGGGTTCAAGTGGTGTCTCGACTCTTGAGAGGCCCTTCAAAGGGATTCTTGTAGTGTTTTTTAGGGAAGTATTTAATCACCAAAAATAGGAACGCACTTCAAATTACCACAAACATATAATTATATTTATAACATATTTGCTCGTAAAGTGGTTGTAATTACACCAATTTCAATATCGTAATGTATCTCATTACGTACTTGTGCGCTAATGTATCTAATATAAAAGGCACATGTTTTTTTTTTAATAACGTTTTAAGATTCTCCGTCTAAAAATGAACGATACTTTTAAAAATCTTAGCAAAGAGGTTTTATGTCAAGAAAGTGGTCAATATTTTATGAATAAAATTAACTTTGGGAAATAAAATATAACAAATAAACATTTAATTTTTTAATTTAATTAATTTTGACAATAAATTACAACCATTTATCTGTAACAAAAACACAAAAATATTAATTTACTTTATTAGTAATACTGGCTGTTTTTGTACCTTTGCCTAAAAAAAAAAGTTAATGCGCGCGCATCGCTTATTTGTGGACAAGTAAAAATAAATCCGCGCGCTTTTTCTTTTCGATGTATTGTTTTTATTTGAAAATGTCGAATGTCGTCAAGTAGTGATGATAACAAAGTCAGAGTTTTATTAATTTCCTCGTAAATATGTTATATAAAACGTCGTATGACATACGTGCGCTTTGAAAATTACAGCCTCTGCTTCCTTATAGCCCTCGCCTCGGCTGTAATTTTCAACTTACCGCACTTATATCGTAGTGTACTATTATTATGCAGTCTTTATAGGCGATATTATTATCGCAATTGGTTGATCTATAATATGTATAAAAAATTAGTAATCTATTTGCGCATAAAATCTGATTATAGTTAAAATAAAGCATGATTCGAATCAATCACTTGAGTTAAGCAAAGCAGCATTTTTCCGATCGCTTTCATGCTTCGCAAGGCACGTCAAGCCGTTGGTGCCGGCTGTCATGTAAGGCCAGTCGTTAAGCCATGTCAGAGGCCTTAGATAGATAGCACTGGCGACTTCCCATGTCACGCAAACCAGCAGTGGCAGAAGGCCTCCAGCAGCGCAAATACTCTGTCCTTAGGGACAGCTACGTATTTGCGACGTTTGAGGTTGAGACGATGGGTCCGTGGGGTCCCGAGGTGCGTAAATTTCACATAGAAATACCGACGCGCCTCATCGATTCTTCAGGCGATCTAAGAGCTGGTAGCTACTGGTAGCTACGGAATGCCTCCAGCGCCTTGGGGACTCTCCCCAACGGCAGCGCATCGGTTGGGACAGTCTCTGCTGTTCAAGCAAATATACCTTGAGCATGTACCCAAAGGCATACCTACTGGAAGCGGGTTCACCCGCAGGACATTTATGTCTTGTAAATGTATTAATATGTAAATATTAAATAAGTTAATTAGCAATAGTTGCCATTAAGTAGGTATGTGAATCATAATCATTTTTTCGAAATTGCCCTCAGCACGAGTTAGTGCAACAAAAAGAGAATTTTTGTACTAAAACTTTCGTAAGCACAACACATTGTAGACTTTTAGTCCGGATCCGTCTCCGTCTCTGCTCACCATGATGTTATCTTAATTTATTTATTGATGATGATTGCTCCGACCGATTTCGGCCATGGTGACCACTTTGACCCCTAATCAGATATATGGCGCTGGTGCGCTCGAAGATGGCTTATGTAGCCTATCTTCGCGGCGAAACTCCGTGCACACTGAGGGCACGTGAGAATGCCGTTCTCATAGTTATATGTTACGGCAGCAGGTGTTTGGTATCAAGGTCAGCTTTACGCTGAACCTCGAACTCACGTACTTGGCTGTTCACGATCCTGCGCCATTTTGGCCGCTGTACTGCCAAACGTGCCCAGCGGGAGGGCTCTATGTTGCATCTCTTCATGTGTCGCTTAATTAATTTATTATGATGGGTACCTAGGTACCTACTAATATTTACGTGTCTACTTTGACATTCAAAACGCACTACTAGCGTCAACGTACCTATTACCCAGGCTGGTACCTACCACTGTGTCTACGCAAATGTTTATGTTATAAGTTTTGATAGTCCCAAAACGTGTCCTGCACGTGTCCCATAACATTTTGATTAGGTCGGCTTCAGAGATAAACGACGGTATGAACGGCCGTCGACTTTCGGATACGTCGAATCTATCTATATAAATAAATTTGACAGTCCTAACTGACTGACTCTAACTGAATCAACGCCCAGCCCAAGCCGTTGGACCTAGGAAGCAGAAATTTTGCACAGAGGGTCTACATATAATGTAGGCAAGGAATAAGACTTATTATTAAATTCAACCCCTAAGGGGGCGAAAAGGGTTGCCAAAATTTGTATGGGAGGTATAAAGTATGTTGTCTTATTTTCTTGAAACTTAAAATAAATACTCTTCAAAACAATTGATTGAACACGTGATTCGCCGTTTTTTTCAAATTTAACCCTTAAGGGAGTGAACGGGGTTGAAATATTTTGTTGAATCTTTTCCAAAATTGATTTTATTTTCTCTTTTTTGCGGATAATTGATCATACTAAAATCGTCTGCACCTTTTATTTAAGCATGCTGAATAATTATAAAGTGCACGCGGATGGAGTCGCGGGCAAAAGCTAGTCTATTTACAACATGTTAAATACGAGTAAGTGATAAGTTTGTTTCGTTTCGTTTCTAAACGATGTTCAGAACAGTTAACTGTTTTAGCCCTCTTAACATTGATATCAACCCTTTGTATGTCCCCAATGCTGGGGCACGGGTCTCTTAATGCGTCGCAGGAAGGTTAGGCCATACTCCACCACGGGGGCCAAGTCCGCGTTGGTGGAGGATTGTAAGACAGTGGCGGGTCTTACTGTCAGAAGTCATCAAGCCACCCCTAGGGCCTCTGAGGCTTAACGACTGCGATTACATTACAGCCGGCACCAACGGCTTAACGTGCCTTGCGAAGCACGGAAGCGCTCGGAAAAATGCCACCAGCGATAGTCACGAGACGGTCACCCATCCTTCGCCTGACCGCGCCTGTTGTTCCTTAACTCAAGTGATTGATTCCAATCACTCGGTTCGACTAGGCCACGAGAGCTTTCGTTGGATTGGTCGTTCACAAATATCGTCGATGCAGGATAATTTTTTGATTGAGGTTCCCGTGGCGAAATATTTACGGCCTTACTAATAAAGGTTATGAGTAGGGCTCGGATCAATATGTGCTAAAAAATCAAAAAAATGTACATTTAATATGGATCTATAAAACAGAAATATAAGTAGTAGAATATGCGCTAAAAAGACAACTAATACCAAACACAATATAATTGTTTGAAAAATGAAAATGAACGAATATAAATTGTTTAGTTACAGTTTAGTCTACCTCTTTATTCAATTTGTTGCAGTATACAACAGTATGTTTCTTCAAATTTTCAAAATTGAAGATCCTGCTGTATATCCTGGTAGGAAAAACGTTTTATAGATATTGGTTGAGCGACCTTTCTACGTCACAGAAAGTAAGTGGCGCAAACTTAAATTTGCACAACTCTGTAAGTGAAGATGCTTTCTCTGGATTGGCGCTCGATGTTCCACTAAGAATATCGTTGATTTTTTGTAGTGTAGTAAATCCTTATTTTTTTTCAAGGATAACTTAGTTTTTACCACTTCAGCAACAGGGCCTTCTGCCTCCATTATTTTCTTTTCAATGGATGAAATTATTTTAATATCAAATTGCCTTTGGGCTGTCGTATTTCCAGCGCTTTGATGTGATGGGTTAAAAACAACAATAATTGCTTTTTAGGTAAATTAAATCATTTCGCAGAGTTTCGTTTTCAAAAATTTCTTTCGCATTTAATATACTAGCGGATTCGTCTTCTAATGCAAAAACAATAGATTTAATCTCAGTATAATGCTCACAATAGTACTAAACAGCTGTTTTTTCAGTTGAAGTAATTACTAAAGACAGGAAATATGAAATAATGTAATTAAATTCTAAAAATATGGTCTTAACCCTAAAGTATGGAAAAAATATGGATTTTAAAAACCTAATTTTCCAGTTCAAACCATCATGTTTGATGTAAAACTTTAAATAACTAATGCAAATGATTCAAATAAAAAATATGTGCTTACATATTTATCCGAGCTCTAGTTATGAGCTATGTATACAGGCGTTATGCGAGGTCTGACAAACTGGTTATTTGTGCGCTAAATGCGATTAAACCAGTTTAAATTGATATACGTCAAATAGTTATTCAGAGTTTATAACTGATTTATTAGTAAGGCCGTTAAACTATAAAGCGTATTTTTTTTCCGATTAGGGCGTCCTCCGTAGAAACGTGAAAATAAAGAAAGACTTTGATTTGAATTAAAAGTGTGCCCCAGCAGTGGGGACATACCAAGGGCTGATATCGAGAGGCTACTTACCCAGGAAATCACAATCCCAATGTATTACAACAATCACAAAGTCACAAGTTCACGACTGTAGGTAGTTACTTATTTTTTTCCTTTGTGCAAGTTTTTTTTTCGCTGTTCACTTTTCACTCTTCCTACCTAGGTAGGTTATATTGTTTTACTTGGAAATTTGAACTTAATAGTTTACAATAGAAATTCGCCTAATGGCGAAGCAAATTAAATTAAAAAAAAGCGTTTTGAGGAATTAATTTCCAGAAAGCTGGATACCATTTTAATACCTTCATTTGCTCCTAAATGCGGGTAATCTGAGATCGCACGGTCCCAGGAGGCGAGCTCAAGTTACGGGCCAAAAAACCGCGAAATTTTCGCTTTTTTTTTTCAGTTTTGTGCTTGTAGCTCAGAAACGGTACGTTGGACTGAAAATATTGTTATTGATATATTAAAGAGGGTTCAATTTTGCGTCGAATAGTCATCTTAAACTTCAAATTAGGTTTAGTGGTATATCCGAAATCAAAAGTTGTGAACCGGGTAATTTTAACATTCAAGTTCGCATTTTCTTATATAATAGAAAATGCGAACTTGAATGCTGTCTTATGTTTTGCTGCATCTACATATTTTATCAATGTCATGTGCATTTTAAATGTTTCTATTGCTTCCTAAAGTACTAATTAAAGATTACTTGCGTAAAAATGTTTTTCATTCACACTACTTCGAATCTCTAGTATTCTGAATGCGTCCTTAAAAATTTGCATTGAAGTGTTCCTCACCCTCCAAATGCGTTAAATGCAAACCTCACGCCTCATATTTACGGAAAATGCGCAATTTGAAAAAAATACCGAATTTGAATTGATGCAAAAATAGTCTTACAAAATGACTGAATTTAAAAGTTGAGGTGTCTAATAGAAATGTGAAATTTTATTCTCTACAACTTTTGTCAAGGCGTTTTTCAATTCAGAAGCATCAGTTTCCGAGAAATATGGTCTTGAAAACTCGCAAAATGTAGGTAAATTTGCACGAAAAATAAGATTCTTTTGATTTCGGCTATACCACTAAATCAAAGTTAAAGTTTTAGACAATCATATCACGCAAAATTTAACCCTCTTGAATATTGCAATAACGATATTTTCAGCCTAACGTACCGTTTCCGAGCTACAAGCACAAAACTGAAAAAAGTGAGAAAATTTCGCGGTTTTTTGGTCCCCAAAAGTTCAGCTCACCTCCTGCGACCGTGCGAACTCGGTTACACGCATTTAGGACCAAATGAAGGTATTAAAATGATATCCAGCTTTCTGGAAATTAATTCCTGATTTTTTTTTTATTTGATTGACTTCTAAAAAACTAAACTACTTATTTTTATTTTTAATGCACTAACCCGTGCTAAGGACAAATTTAAAAACCTATTTAGACGCTAAAAATTTCACCCATGCCGGGATTCGAACCCGCAACCTCTGGCTATCCGTGCCAGCGCTCTACCAATTGGTAGAGCGCTGGCACGGATAGCCAGAGGTTGCGGGTAAAAAACTTCCAAAAAAAAGTATTCCCTTTTAAAACTTTCTTTTCTTACTTATTTCAATTACCTACCTAAAGAGTTCCTTTTATATCATTTTTTTTGTAAACCAACTTTTTTTTCACTCAATTCGGATCACATTTTTTTTTCACTCGTTCCAATTTCCCCGTTTTGTTTTTTTGTTATTTCGGGAACAGAAGTAATAAAAAAAGTCGTAACTACTTTTTCTTTTGTTTCACGAATTCGCTTTACACAAATCGTCACTCCGAGCTTCGCATAAGCCCAAATACAATAAGATACTAACACATCTGAGAGTCGTATCTCGAATCCCGTGGGAAGAAAAGGCGTGGCCTAAATACAACTGCTATTCTGTAAAAGAAAATGGCTCTTACGCCCTTTTTGTAAGAGCTATTATCGCTCATAAGCCCATAGTCCAGAGGTCGAGTGGTAAACATAGACTTATGATCCAGTTAATACGGATTAGTTTGGCTTCAAAAAGAAGATGGTGTCATTAAGACAGGGCTTCGGGTGGGGGAGGGTGGGAGTAAGGAAAAAAGTCGTAAGTGCCTTTTGAAATCGCAGTGCAACATGCTCGCTTTGAGCTTAACCTAGTCATGCTAAACTTTGTACCTTATTGCACACAAAATAGTACATTCAGAGGATACAAAAATAAAAAAAGTAGGTATATGGCGAGCTTATTAAATCAGAAATCTTTTCCAGCTGACCTTTATTTATTTATTAAATTCTTTATTGTACCTGTAAAGATCGTACAATTGGCGGGATTAGTACCAAATAGTATTTTATTCTAGCCAACCAACACGCCACGTGGAGAAGGTGGGGGGTAGTGTCAAACAGTGGGGTGATATTTTAATGTAATTATCTTTTAAAATGAAACTATGTATTAATATGTACAAGAATTATAAACATACATATATACAAAGATAATAATTAAGCACATATAAAAAGGTAAATAGTATATACATATCTATATACATATAAATAGACTTAATAATATATTTAGAAACCTATTTAGAGGCTAAAAAAGGCGTAAAAGCCATTTTTAGCCTCTAAATAGGTTTTTGAATTTGTCCTTAGCACGGGTTAGTGCATTAAAAATGAAAATAGTATAATTAATAATATATATTTACATACTTACGGATAGAATTACACATTGTTGTTCTGAATATTATGTAGATAGTGTTCCTGAATTCCTCTTACCTTTTGGTGATGCATAGGGGTAGTACAGAATTGATACCTTTTAGTACGCTTAGGTACCAATCTATAAACCAACAGACTCATTCCTTGAGTGACTCGTTTGTTTTTTTTTAAGTAGTTAGCACGCTTGACTATCATAATAAAGTACCTAGTGATAAGAGAAGATAATTTATTCGAGCAAAAAGTTTAATGTTTACAAAATAGTATTTATTTATCTATTTTAATTCCTTATTGCACTGATTACATGAGTAGATGTACCTACATCTACAAAGCAAACTTTGGTTTCTTACATAATTACATGTTACACGATCCCTAGATGCCTAAACTAGGTCGATTCTGTACTATAGGCATCTAATGTTATCTAGTGGGTTATTTTCCACTGAAAGTCGCCGTAAATAATTTATACAAATCACCTCAGATATTTAGAACCTGCATGCCCAGCGTGGGGATTATGGGCATTACCCCCCAATGATGGCACAACCTTACGCTATGGCGCTCATTAGAGGACGGCTATGTCCAGCAGTGGACTAATATAGCCTGAATAAGAAGAAGAAGATTTAGAATTTAAACGTTTGTTACATCCTTGCCTTTAATTAAATATTGAAAATAGTTTATTTGAACAGGTAAAGGCACATAGGTCAAGTCAAACATTAACGTTTTATAAGTAAGTAATTACTTAGTTGGAGAATGCTGTGTGGTGTCGGCCTAGAGAATAGCACCAACCAAAATTCTTCCCGCGGGTGTCGTAAAAAGCGACTAAGGGACACAAACCGGAGGGTGGGCAGCAGCGCCCCCTGCAGTACAATTCCACCAAACTGCGATCCCCAACCCGCGTGCCCAGCGTGGGGATTATGGGCATTATCCCCCAATGATGGCACAACCTTGCGCTATGGCGCTTATTAGAAGAGGGCTATGTCCAGAAGTGAACTAATGTAGCCTGAACAAGAAGTTGGAAAATGTACGAGAGGCAGTGAAACTTTCCTGTATTTTAAGAGCTAGCGAGTCTACTTATAAGTAAGTAGATATGGAAGTTATTTATAGATAGAGAATCAATTTAGTTATAGTTACCTACTTAGAACATGCATCACATTGACATTTAGTTACGTACAATTGACCGATTATACACCTATACTTCGATATCAACCCTTGTATGTCCCCACTGCTGGGGCACGGGTCTCTCCCTGCATCGCAGGAAGGTTAGGCCATACTCCACCACGGGGGCCAAGTCCGGGTTGGTGGAGGATTGTAAGACAGTGGCGGGCCTTACTGTCAGAAGCCATCAAGCCGCCCGTAAAGTCTCTGACATGGCTTAACGACTGTCATTTCATGACAGCCGGCACCAATGGCTTAACGTGCCTTGCCGAGCACAGAAGCGCTCGGAAAATAAAACGTACATTTGACAGTACTTTTATATTTTTATTGAAAATTCGCCATTAACATAACCGATTTAAGTGCCCGTACGAGTAAGTAAAGCGCTCGTGGCCTATTCGAACCGAGTGTTTGGAATAAGTCACTTGAGTTTAGGAACAACAGACGCGGTCGGGTGCAGGATGGGTGACCGTCCCGTGACTACCGCGGGTGGCAATTTTTCCGAGCGCTTCCGTGCGTCCTAAAGGACGTTAAGGCGTTGGTGTCGGCTGTCAAATAATGGCAGTCATTAAGCCACGTCAGAGGTCTTATGCGCGTAGGTAGGTATGTCTTACATGTGTGTATGTCGTATATGTCTTACAATCCTCCACCAACCCGGACATAGCCCCCGTGGTGGACTATGGCCTAACTTTCCTGCGATGCAGGAAGCCCGTGCCCCAGCAGTGGGGACATGCAAAGGGTTGATATCGATTGATTTGTTAATGTCACTTACGACCTTATTATCCCAAACGCCTTCAACTAGAAAGGGCGTAACTGGAATGTCTTTTGTAAGCTCCGCCCCCCATTTCGAAGTATGGGCTCTGATTGGTTGGCAGTTATCTGAATTCCGTGACTTTTAAGTCGAAGAAATAAAGACTATTATTGTAAAGTGGGAGATATACTCACCTATATTGCAATTAATATGTAAGTAACAAAATAACAATTTATTAATAGGTACATTATACTAAGATAATAAGACTACATTTTTTTTTTATGTAGAAACTAACCTAACGTAAGTAGGTTAGTTTAGTTTCTATTTAGGTACTTACTCCCTAAAGTTAGTTGCAATATAAAATATATGAACATACTTCGAAGCGCTAGTGACCTAGTCGAACCGAGTGATTGGAATCAATCACCTGGTAAGCAACAAAAGGCGCCGTCAGGTGCGGGATGGGTGACCGTCCCGTGACTATCGCTAGTGGCATTTTTCCGAGTGCTTCCGTGCTTCGCAAGGCACGTTAAGCCGTTGGCGCCGGCTGCCATGTAATGACAGTCGTTAAGCCATGTCAGACGCCTTATGGGCGGCTTGACAACTTCTGACTGTGACAGTGCCCCAGCAGTGGGGACATCCAAGGGTTAATATCGATCATACTTTGAAGAGCCAAATGAAATTCAAGGTAGGTACGTCAGAGGCAGATATTGGTAACCTATCTACTCCCATCAAATCTAGGGCATTTAAGCGAACCGCAAGACAAAACTTACCCGAAACCGGTGTGCGTGCATGTAAGAAAAATTATAGTTCATGAAGCGAAAGGGGTTGTCAATAACGTGGCAAGTGGCAAACTCTGATCTCTGCCTACCTAGTGCCTGTCTGCCTCTTCGGGATACCAGCAAACAATGTAATACAATGCAATGCAATGGAGCTGCATGCTACGTTTATTGCAATGCAATGTAATTCAACGCAAAAGAATGCAATGCAATGTAATTCAATGCAAAGGAATGCAATGCAATATAATGCAATGCTATGTAATATAATGCAAAGCAATGTATTCAATTCAATATAATGCAATGCAAAGGAATGCAATGCTATGTAATATAATGCAACGCAATGTAATTCAATATAATGCAATGCAAAGGAATGCAATGCTATGTAATATAATGCAGCGCAATGTAATTCAATGCAATGTAATTCAATGCAATTTAATGCAATGCAAAGGAGTGCAATGCTATGTAATATAATGCAAAGCAATGTAATTCAATTCAATATAATGCAATGCAAAGGAATACAATGCTATGTAATATAATGCAGCGCAATGTAATTCAATGCAAAGGAATGCAATGCTATGTAATATAATGCAACGCAATGTAATTCAGTGCAATGCAAAGGAATGCAATGCTATGTAATATAATGCAGCGCAATGTAATTCAATGCAATATAATGCAATGCAAAGGGATGCAATGCTATGTAATATAATGCAAAGCAATGTAATTCAATTCAATAAAATGCAATGCAAAGGAATGCAATGCAAAGGAATGCAATGCAAAGGAATGCAATGCAAAGGAATGCAATGCTATGTAATGTAATTCGATGCAATATAATGCAATGCAAAGGAATGCAATACTATGTAATATAATGCAGCGCAATGTAATATACTGCAATGCAAAGGAATGCAATGCTATGTAATATAATGCAAAGCAATGTTATTCAATTCAATATAATGCAATGCAAAGGAATGCAATGCTATGTAATATAATGCAGCGCAATGTAATTCAATGCAATATTATGCAATGCAATGCTATGTAATATAATGCAGCGCAATGTCATTCAATGCAATATAATGCAATGCAAAGGAATGCAATGCTATGTAATATAATGCAACGCAATGTAAATCAATGCAATAAAATGGAATGCAATGTAATTCAATGCAATATAATGCAATGCAAAGGAATGCAATGCTATGTAATATAATGCAACGCAATGTAATTCAATATAATGCAATGCAAAGGAATGCAATGCTATGTAATATAATGCAGCGCAATGTAATTCAATGCAATGTAATTCAATGCAATTTAATGCAATGCAAAGGAGTGCAATGCTATGTAATATAATGCAAAGCAATGTAATTCAATTCAATATAATGCAATGCAAAGGAATACAATGCTATGTAATATAATGCAGCGCAATGTAATTCAATGCAAAGGAATGCAATGCTATGTAATATAATGCAACGCAATGTAATTCAGTGCAATGCAAAGGAATGCAATGCTATGTAATATAATGCAGCGCAATGTAATTCAATGCAATATAATGCAATGCAAAGGGATGCAATGCTATGTAATATAATGCAAAGCAATGTAATTCAATTCAATAAAATGCAATGCAAAGGAATGCAATGCAAAGGAATGCAATGCAAAGGAATGCAATGCAAAGGAATGCAATGCAAAGGAATGCAATGCTATGTAATGTAATTCGATGCAATATAATGCAATGCAAAGGAATGCAATACTATGTAATATAATGCAGCGCAATGTAATATACTGCAAT
Source organism: Yponomeuta sedellus (assembly GCA_934045075.1). Taxonomy (NCBI): domain Eukaryota; kingdom Metazoa; phylum Arthropoda; class Insecta; order Lepidoptera; family Yponomeutidae; genus Yponomeuta; species Yponomeuta sedellus. The sequence goes on along the minus strand of OW203750.1, from coordinate 5,905,956 downwards.
GCAAAGGAATGCAATGCTATGTAATATAATGCAAAGCAATGTTATTCAATTCAATATAATGCAATGCAAAGGAATGCAATGCTATGTAATATAATGCAGCGCAATGTAATTCAATGCAATATTATGCAATGCAATGCTATGTAATATAATGCAGCGCAATGTCATTCAATGCAATATAATGCAATGCAAAGGAATGCAATGCTATGTAATATAATGCAACGCAATGTAAATCAATGCAATAAAATGGAATGCAATGTAATTCAATGCAATATAATGCAATGCAAAGGTATGCAATGCAACGCAATGCAGTGCAATATACTGCAGTGCAATTTAAAATAAAACAGTAGGTATTATTTATTTCATTTCTTTATTAATTTTGCATCTTTTAATACAAAGTTCATCGTAAATACATTTGTATATTATTTTTAATCTGCTAAGTAACAACATCGTTCCTTTGCATTATAAAGGAAACGTTTACTTCGTGATGGCATGTTTATACAGGGTGAATTATTATTGGGGTTTATCGAGGCTTTCTCTACAATTGTACAACTTTAAAAAATACCTAAAAATCAACCGAACCTCTTAAAAAAATGTTCTGTACATAGTTCGTTAATTTTATGACGATATCAAAATGAACAGTTTAGGTTCAAAAAGTAGATTTTTAAGGTTTCAAACATGCCATCACCGAAGTTTTTATTTAAACTTTCAGTTTTACTCTACTCAACTATGAAAGCCGACAAAAAACTCTTAACAAAAATCCGGGATGACTTAGCTGTGGCCACTAAGGTAACAGCATTTTTTTTATTTACCTATTTGACTCAGATGACTTAAGGCTTACGTAAAGCATACTATCTTGCGCGCACAATATTGTGGTAATAAAAGGTACTTTGAGAGTTTGATGCATGATTAAATTACGACCATTTTTAATAAAAAAAAATTCTGTTCGTAGATTTTGATAAAGAAAAGTGGTTTCCAAAATTATTAATTTTGGACTTTAGAAATTTTTCTCAACCAAAAACTCGTGACGATATAATAATTTTATTGCAATCACAAAAAAGACAGCGTGGTCCACGTAAGAAAATAATATTATTAAATGCATCAAATCATCATTATACCTACACAATTAAATTATGCATCAACTCCAAGCAAATTTGTCAAAAAAAAAAACTCTTTTTATTAGCATAAAGAACGTACAATTGTCCTATCCAGACAGCACGATCCACGTACGAACAACCTCAACTAAAGTCCTAAGTCACATCCCGCGTCCGCTGTCCTAAAAACCTGACGGATGTATGTCGGATGCGAAGTCAAAGTCGTTTGTTAAAGTTTTTCATCGGGCATTACACCTACTCTAAGGAAAACGCGTCAACCCACAGAAATCTTTTAGAACAGCCTGTTTATCCTTACTTGCCCATTTTAGTAAACAAGATTCTTTAAAAACTGCCAAATTCTCATAATTTTATGTAACCAGCGATACTATTTTAAATAACCTGCCAATTGTACAAAGTTCGTGAACTGAACGCGAGAAAATATCTGATTTTTATTAGATAATAGTTATTATTACTGTATTGAATTGTTTTATAATACTTAGTTACGTTAATGATACTTATTAATAAAGAAACCTAAAACCTATTTCTAATTTAAATAAAATATTTGAACCAGGTACTATTATTTGGCTATATTACCTAAAACGTTTAGATAATATCCTTTTTTACAGTCACATATTTGTCAACCGCATTATCTCATACCGTTTTTTCGCCTACATTTCTTGTTATACATATTATTACGCTTTTCTCAAGTTTCTCTTCCATTTGCATAGAGTCCACCGTAGTCAACACTAGTTCGACTGCGCTGGATGCATTTGTGAGGACGCATTCAAGTGGGAATGAGGCGTTTTCAGTATAAATTTACAAAGAAATTCATAGATAGCGTTTACAGGCGTGGCCTAAGAAGAACCGGTACGATATCAACCCTTGTATGTCCCCACTGCTGGGGCACGGGTCTCTTCCTGCATCGCAGGAAGGTTAGGCCATACTCCACCACGGAGGCCAAGTCCGGGTTGGAGGAGGATTGTAAGGCAGTGGCGCGACTTACTGTCAGAAGTTATCAAACCGCCCATAGGGCCTTTTAGGCTTAACGACTGCCATTACATGACAGTCGGCACCAACGGCTTAGCGTGCCTTGCGAAGCACGGAAGCGGTCGAAAAAATGCCACCAGCGGTAGTCACGGGAAGGTCACCCATCCTGCACCTGACCGCGCCTGTTGTTGCTTAACTCAAGTGATTGATTCCAATCACTCGGTTCGACTAGGCCACGAGCGCTCCGCTAGGCCACGAGCGCTTCACTAGGCCAAGAGCGCTTCGTAAAATTTGAGCTGAGTAAAATTTGACAGACGTGTCCCTGTTCTTGTATGTGCACGCCTATAAGCGCCATCTATGAAGCGATTTGTGAATTTGTGCTGAAAGGGACTCATTTTGTAAGCGCCTTCTCTACGGGGTTGTTCAGGCAGGGTGTATTGTCCTTGATGGGTGTTGGGCCTTTATAATAAGGGGCTCGATATGAAGAAGAATATATGCCCTTCTAAATAGTAAAAAGTTAAAGTGTAGGTACTTTTAGTGCATTTCAAGTTAAACTGAAACGCACTGAAAATATACATTGTTTAAAACAATAAGATTAATCTTGTTAGTTATATTGCCTTATTCAGAAGTTTCTCTGAATAACTCTCCTTTCTTTTTCTCTAATTCGTGGTAAGCGATGCTGGTTGTACAATAACTTAAAATACTTCAATGTTACTTAAGATTCTGTTACCACTCATTGTACAATTGTTTGTTTTCCCTTAAAATATTTTTTTTTGTGGTTAGAATCTTGTTTACTAAAAATAACATTACTTAGATTTAAGAATCATGGTTGTAATATTTTTCTGGTTGTGCAATAAACTGTTCTCTATCTCTATCTATCTATCTATGAACAAGTAAGGATAAATAAACTGTATACTGTACACACGAGTACTCAAATACCTTTAAAAACCTATTTAGAGGCTAAAAATTTTCACCCATGCCGGGATTCGAACCCGCAACCTCTGGCTATCCGTGCCAGCGCTCTACCAATTGAGCCAATGGGCGACTCACGGCATCAGTGAAACTTCGAACCTCTTTACACTATTCTCTGTATTACGTACAGGCAGCGACATCTGACTTAAGCAATTTGCATTACTTACAGCCCCGACTACCTACTTTGCAGTTAGGTTTTAACATCGGAACGATATCACTGTACCCACATGATTACACTATTTTTATTTTTAATGCACTAACCTAAATAGGTTTTTAGCCTCTAAATAGGTTTTTAAATTTGTTCCTTAGCACGGGTTAGTGCATTAAAAATAAAAATAGTGTAATCATGTGGGTACAGTGATATCGTTCCGATGTTAAAACCTAACTGCAAAGTAGGTAGTCGGGGCTGTAAGTAATGCAAATTGCTTAAGTCAGATGTCGCTGCCTGTACGTAATACAGAGAATAGTGTAAAGAGGTTCGAAGTTTCACTGATGCCGTGAGTCGCCCATTGGCTCAATTGGTAGAGCGCTGGCACGGATAGCCAGAGGTTGCGGGTTCGAATCCCGGCATGGGTGAAAATTTTTAGCCTCTAAATAGGTTTTTAAATTTGTTCCTTAGCACGGGTTAGTGCATTAAAAATAAAAATAGTGTACTCAAATACCTACTTCACGAGTGATTATGCAACAAAAATGGTTAGGATTGATCTCGCCTGTATCTACATAGCGATATTTATGTCCAATGGCCACACAGAAGGGGCGTGGGGCGCGAAAAAGACACGACCCGTTGCATAGAAGTCGCGCCCTCACCTCTTCTCTTCTACGTGGGTTGTCTCAGACCTTCAGTACATTTTGTACGAAAAGTCTTTTGCGCGGCCTTTCTGCGCCCTCTGTGTGACCTCTGGTTTGTATACGTTTATGTGGTTACAACCTTGTATAATGTAAGCATTACGGTACCCCGTAAGTAGCACGACAAACTTAAAGAGAAGGTGTGATAAAATTCCTCAGCTAGAACATCTACAAAAGTCACTTTTTGCGACTTTGGTATGGATATTGTTGCCATAATTAATATCTAAACTTTCTTGCCAAGCTGTATTTAACAAAAAAATTAAATGTCCACCCTACTAATACTATGAATGTCAAGCTATCTGGATGTTTGTTACTCTATCACGCAATAACGGCTGAACGGATTTGCAGGAAACTTATGGCGGAAACACATTATTAACACGCCAAGCGCCCAGACGATACTTACGGTGATTTTTTGTTTTTTTTTTGTTTTGTGTACCCTTAAGTGTACCCTCGTGAGTTTGTCGTACTAGTTACACCTTGTATATTTTGTTTCATTGTTTTGCAGTATTTTTTATAGCTCGTAACCTTAGAGTAGGTGATTTACACCAGTTTTACTTAATACTGACTAATAGTTTTACAAAAAATACATATTACATTTTTTTTTTTTGTATGAAGTTTGGCTTTGTAAATTCTAATGACGTCATAGATACTATGTATTTTAAAATATACTAATAAAATCTGCAACGGAGTTACATTACCTAGCTACTGTAAACAACAGTGTGACAAAATCATATTGAATCTATTCTCAAATCAACAGTGCTTTTATTTAATACATTTTGATTAATAATATGACTAGTTGTAGTTAAATCCAAACATGGCAGTATAAAACGCCTTTAATGCTATTTGAATAAGGACTATAGTGCCACGGAAATTCTAATCATACACCAGACTGCGATTTTTACAATGATCTACCTTTTTTGGCTTTGCCAATATTGGTGTCTTAGTTTAGTTTACCCTATTTTTCGATAATTCTGGAAATTCATTCTTTATTTTTATATATCTATACCACACCCAGTAAATGTTTACCTACCTACAACCATTTTATTTAGACGCTAACTAAATTCACTTGCGTTGTTGAATAGTAGATTATGCATTAAGGGAATAAAACCATGTATTACGTCATGGGCGGTATATTGAACCCTGAGCGGAGCGGAGGACTCCGAGTCAACTCCCGAGCGCAGCGAGGGAGTTAAATTTTAACTCCTGAGCGAAGCGAGGGAGTTATGTAGAGTCCTGAGTGAAGCCAGGGGTTCATACCGCCCGAGACTAAGACATGTTTTATTCCAGAGGTGAATACTCTACTTTTCACACCATCTGGGAGGCAATAAAAAGACAGGGCTGCATAAGTTGAAAAATATTTATTCGCGCCTTTTTTTCTTTTTTTTATTGGTGTTTCGCGCGGTCACACGACACAGTAGTTCAGAAAAAAAAAGAAAAAAGGGTGAGTTTCGAACAACAATTCGAATTTCGAATTGCAATGCGGGGCTTCTTCATAGTTTTCATGCGAATTTTGACATTCTAAATTCAAATCACTTTATTCCCTAGGGAAATTCTTCATTATTATTGCCCTCGAGAGACAAGGCTATGCTTTACGATGATATTTGACGGTACGTAATAAGGCATTGTCGAGCAGGACGTGTGACACCTCCTGCTCGACAATGCCTTATTACGTACCGTAATAAGGCAAAATTCAAATCACTTTATTCCCTAGGGAATAAAGTGATTTGAATTTAGAATGTCAAAATTCGCATGAAAACTATGAAGAAGCCCCGCATTGCAATTCGAAATTCGAATTGTTGTTCGAAACTCACCCTTTTTTCTTTTTTTTCTGAACTACTGTGTCGTGTGACCGCGCGAAACACCAATAAAAAAAAGAAAAAAAGGCGCGAATTGCAAATACGAATTTAAAATTTGTAGTTAATTTACGCAATATTTCTCAGCTTAATAAATATTTTTCAACTTATGCAGCCCTGTCTTTTTATTGTCTCCCAGATGGTGTGAAAAGTAGAGTATTCACCTCTGGAATAAAACATGTCTTAGTCTCGGGCGGTATGAACCCCTGGCTTCACTCAGGACTCTACATAACTCCCTCGCTTCGCTCAGGAGTTAAAATTTAACTCCCTCGCTGCGCTCGGGAGTTGACTCGGAGTCCTCCGCTCCGCTCAGGGTTCAATATACCGCCCATGACGTAATACATGGTTTTATTCCCTTAATGCATAATCTACTATCCCCCACAGTCCTGACCTTGATACACTAGAAAATCGATTAAGAACTTCGAAAAGATTAAACTTAGTCTTTTTTGGAGTTTTTTTGTCCATTTTTTCTCAAAAATTTTTGAGATTTTGAAATGGACACCTAGTTTGACTTGTAACGTTTACTAAGCCGCTGTTTTTGCGCTACTTTGAATAAAACCTTTTATTTTCAAGGTTACGGCTCAAGATCTCAATAACCGCACAGGATACAACCAGTAACCAGTTTAGGTAGTACGTTGTGGTTGACGCCATTGTACATCCACGCGTCTCGTGGCAATGAAATGACAATTAATGTACAGTCTGTTAGCTTTTAGAATATACCTCGGCTACTATGGGATAGAATCGGATACATTCGTGTAATAGAAATATCGGAACTAATAAGACACTTAATTTTACATAACTTATCAAAATAGTAAAGAAAAGTTTTATACAGAGCAGGAAGTAGTATCACTCGTGTGCTTTCGGCGAAAACCGAAGCCTACTCTAAAGCCCGAGGTATATTCTAAAAGCTAACAGACTGTACTGGAAATTCGCGACTTTTGACGTCAAAAGGCGCGTCTCGCGTTGTCGTACTGCCTATGCTGATTTATCGATGAAACACTATCAGAAATTTGACAGTTTTTTTACGTTGCCACTTTGAGGTTAGAATCTAACCCGATAGGGTTGCCAGAAATAAAAATAAAAGAAGCCGGACTAGGCTGAAAAGTAGCCGGACATTTAGCCTTATCAGCCTGACACACTGCTTTGTTCGCGCCCGAGTCGTATGAGTAAGTCCAAGCATTTCTCTTTTGAATAAAAGCTAGACTGGCATACGAATTGGCTGGAAAAGACTAATTGAATTGAATTGAATTGTAAAAAAAACAGAAACACCCGACTGCGTAAAAAACTGTTAATATAACTGTTAATATTTTTATATACCCAGTGTCCCTCTCACAGTTCGGACAAATGAAACGACAACTCTGATGCTAAAATTCATCAAGCGGTTCTGGCTACAGAGCGTACATACATACACTCTAAAAACATTACCCTCCTTCAGGAGCAGTCGGGTAAAAATGAGGTCGAGAACGGTAAATGCTGGACATTCGGCAAACCTACACGGAATACAACCAGGGGCCTGGTTCTCGATAAACACTGAATTATGGTTTATTACGTTGTATTCTCCGAGGTTCAGATTGAACCTCACCGACCACGGGTTGGGAACCGCTGCGCGGGATGCATTTGTGAGGACGCATTTCAAGTGGGAAAGAGTCGCTTTCAGCACAAAGCGTCATCTATTATTTACAAAGCAAATAATAGATGACGCTCACAGGCGTGGCCATAGAAGAACCGGAATACGGCTGTCAAAATTAATCTGTGCTAAGCAAAATTTTACAGACGTGTCCTCATTCTTGTATGTACACGCCTTTAAGCGCCATCTATGAAGCGCTTTGTGATTTTGCGCTGAAAACGCTGCTCAATGCAAAAAAATCTATCAAAGGCAGTCTTTTCACATTGTTTTCCATCACAAAATAAATCGTTTAAACACGAATTAGCGTTTTTTGTCAATTGTAGTTTAAATACAAATCTTGACACAAAATCATCACATATCGGTATTAATTTCTCAGAAAACCTTGACATTGTGTTACATTTGTGTAAGCGTTTACAAAACGACTTGTGCGAATCCTATTGTAAAAACCTATTTAGAGGCTAAAAATTCCGGCCATGCCGGGACTCTAACCCGCGACCTCTCGCCAACCGTACCAGCACTAATGGGCCAGTGCCGGCATCAGCGAAATTTCGAACCTCTTTATAATATTTCTCTGTATTATCTGAATCCTATTGTTTCATTTACACCTATAACTATGACTTACACATAAATTTTGTGTTATGTATATCATTTTGTGAATATTCAAACATGAATACAGCTAAACACTTTTGGGTTTTAATGAGCGTGCTTCTTTACCTGTCAATTTTTTTTTTTAGTAAGACGGATCCATATTATCAACGTGAAATCGCTGCGTGTGAATTTGAATTTTAAGTTATGACGAAATGTTTTACTTACAAATTATTTTACGGTAAATGGTAACTTATCTTTTATAGCACTCGGTTATCTACAGTTTTACATACATATCTCGTTACATATATTTTGCACTACTACTTTACAAACAATAACCTATATACAAGTATATCATACGAAGAGGATTGTATATTTTTTTGAAGAACATAATGTGTATTATAGAATTTTTAAAGAAAATAAATAAATAAAGAGAGCTATTCATACCACATTATTAAACAAACTAAGGTAGATGCTATGCTGCTACATAAAGTTCGCATTGTTTTGAAATCATCACCGTATTATTAGTCTTTCTTTTACAGGTTATAGTTTTCACGGTATTATTCGCTGGCAATATTATAGTAAGAAACAAACAAATTTTTATAATAAAAAAATAAATTAATAAAATCGAATCGAAGTAAAACTAAAACAATAATTTAATAACATTTCAATCCTATGCAATGAATGGGAAAATAAAGATAAAATAAGAAAAATGCCCAGAAGCAGGTGTGCCCATCATCAGATTTTTCAGTCTCCATAGCTCCAGATTTCAATGCGGTCAGCCGCAGCTGCCTGTCTTTAATTCGTTTGGTTCCACTTTTAACGCAAGTCAATAAATACTTTTGGACAAAATCTACAGCTATTTGAACCATAACTACAGTTAACTTAAAAAAAATAACTCATTAATTTATATACATTTTACTTGCTGAAATATATCAATCCGAAAGGAGGGTCATACAGTACGTCGCTTACCCCAATCTGTGACTCACTGTTCTGTCCCAGAGTGCTTAGTGCGAGTTTGACAGATCCAATCGAATAACTTTACTACCGCGTTAATCGAGCATTGAGTATGAGTAAGTTAACCGTTCGAACTGGCAAAGCGCTGTCACAGTACAACTCGCACTCGCGTTTATTCGTGTTTTGGCTGGAAAACGTGTTCACTTCTTAACGTAAACCATTACAACTCGCACTCAGCAATTTTAATTTCCATACTTGTCGCTAGGTGGCGCTTCCTCGATGCCATAAAAATATGAGTTTACGTTAACGCGATCGAGTAGTTAAAAACTCGCACTAAGCACTCTGACCAACAGCTGATTTCTCTTTCTGTCACCGACTAAAGGGCTAACTTCGTCTACGTGCCAACTCTCGAAAAGTGGCAATTGTGGCAAAGATCAGATATTAAAGTAAGGTAAGGTAAGCCCGAGTAGCCCGAACTGCCTGATTGATATTAAGCGATCACGAAGGTTAAGCAACAAAGGGCGCTTTCAGTGCATGGATAGATGACCGTCTATGACTAACGCTAGTGGCATTTTTCCGAGCGGTTCCGTGCTTCGCAAGGAACGCTAAGCAGTTGGTGCCGGCTGCGGTCGATAGATGGCAGTCGTTAAGCCAAGTCAGAGGCCTCAGGGCGGCTTGACAACATCTCACAGTAAGACCAGCCACTAGTCTTGCAAGCCTCCACCAATCCGGGCTTCGCCCCCGTGGTGGAGTATGACCTATACCTTCCTTAGGGAAGAGACTCGTGCCCCTCGGTGAAGACATAATCGGTTGATGATGAAGGTAAGTTTTAACAGAAACGTACCTAAAGTGATTAGATGATTTAGCGCACGTGATCGCCATACTAGTCTCGCTCGCTCGCACAATCGTGATCTGAGGCTCTTCTCATAATCTACACAGTAAATGCGATGGCAAATGTCACGCGTCTCGTGGCACTACAACGTCAGAATTTGACGCTAAATGTACTGAAAAGTAATTATTATTCTAATACTTTATTGCACAGGAAACATTTAACGGGACATTACATAAGAAATATCATGTACAAATGCGAGCTTGTCTCTGAAAGAGATTTGTTCCAGCAAACCCTAGAGAGTCGGAGTAGCAGTAAAAGACGGTTCTATATACGTGTATATTGAATAACCTACGAAATAAATCAAGTTCATAAGCTAAAGTACAGAAAAAACTACATAAATTTTGACATTCAAAACGCGCGACTAGAGTCTTCGTATTACCCAGACTGATGTTCGAAACGGCACTTTTGGAAAGTTGGCACTGAGTGACAGAACGGGATAAATCATCACTCTTAGCGACAGAACGGGGTAACTGATCAGTCTTGGTCAGTTTTAAGTCTTTGTAATTATGGCAAGACGCCTATATCATGCTCAATTAGTTAGCTGATTAGAGCATACAGTTGTAAGGAAATAACACGTGTCATCCTTTTGTATTGACATCAACAGACACAAAAAATTAAGTACAATATTCGAATTATAATACACAAAGCACTACTATAGCGATTGGGACGATGGAAGATATTGATTCTAATAAATTAGGCAAATTGAAAAATTGTAATTGTAAAAATATGAAATAATATGAAAAAATTACAACAAAATATCGACATTGTTGTATTTTTTTCATATTTGGCTTTATTTTTTTTTTTAATAATTTCCCGCAAGTATACGTCATATAAGTCTTTCACCTAGGAAGCAACTTAGATTAGAACTGCTAAAAGACTAGTAACTTCAACAAACATAGTAATAATTGTTATTATTTATTAGTCTACTTTGTGTCTAATATGTACATATATGAAACAAACAGAAAAAAAATATTAATCATACAAATATAACTAAACAACTTTTTACATTTCGAACGACATACCCACAAAATAGATTTATTTTCTATCTATTACTCAGAGAAAAGAAAAACAAGGCAAAAACTTAACTTACTTTGTGTCCTTAAATAACAGTCCAGAATTACACACGTAAAGGTGAAAATACATTATTAAAACGCGACGCGACCCGATGACACGTGATGCGTATGAGCTCTTTTTCAGCAGAAATTCACAGAGCAATTCATAGATGGCGCTTACAGGCGTGGCCATAAAAAAACCGGAATACGGCTGTCAAAATTAATCTGCGCAGAGCGAAATTTGACCTGACGTGTCCCTGTTTTTGTATGTGCACGCCTTTAAGCGCTATCTGTGAAGTGCCTTGTGACAACGTCTGTGGCCCCGCGGTAGTGCATCTGCCTACCGTGTGAGAGGTCCCGGGTTCGAAAAAAAAACCCTCAGGTCTGTTTGTGATGTCGTTGGTGTGGGGCCCGAAGCGATGTATGTAAATGTTATGTTAATTTGTGCTATAAAATGTAAAACGGCTCATTGATCCCAATCAAATTCGATTGTTTTCTAGCAGAAACGCACTACGAACGCCACGCGACGCCACATCGTTCATGGTGTGATTCTGGCCTATAGAAAACAATGCAATTTGATTCGGCTCAACACATCACGTTTCATCCGGTCACGTCGCGTTTTAATAATGTGTTCCCGCCTTAAATATTTTTTTAATAGTCTTAAAAACACCTATATGTGTAGCATTCGAAATCGATAATATATTACTATCAGAAATACCATAGAAGAGGAAAACCCTGGTCTCTCCCAACCCTTTGCGGGATCCAGGCGTGATTTAAGTATACACGTAATTATAATAAATTAAAACTGTATCTTCGTATCTTCTTCAAAAATAAACTTCATAATCTTATCCGAAGTACGAGTTTCTTTATTTTATTATTACGTAGGTAGTGACAGAAAACAAAAAAAAGCATTACAAAATAATAAATAAAAAAAATATAAAAAAAAACACGCGCCGAATTAAATAGCTGTATTTTTTTAAAAGTCTGTCAATTAATTAAAAACTCACTAAAAATACTTAATTTCATTTCAAGCTATGTGAATGAGCTAGTAACGAGCGTATGATGATCATTTTGTAATAAAATCCCTGCAAAAGATTATTTTTACAAATTACAATTTCTGACTACTTAGACTCTTAGTCATCAACGAAATTTTTTTCTTTTAAAACTTTGGAAGGTTTTATGTGCAATTTTCTAATTTTGGAAAAAGAGACATTTCGCGGTTTTTCTGGTTTTTAGTGGCGCTTTTTCATAGATAATACTTAAAACCATACATGTTAAATAAAAATGTCATTATTCTATTTGCGCCAATGATTTGCCATTGGCTGGATATACTATAGCTGCGACGTTGGAAAAGTGCAAAAATTTACAAAACAAAATTTTTAACAAAATTTGTTTCAATTGCAATATTTCCAATATTTTTTTAAATTTAATACTGCTTTGAAACCGTCGCGCCAATCGAAACAGGATCTTATTATCCGGACATGTTAAGAGTGCCGACGACGATTCATTTTGACATTGTTTACGTCTGCGCGGCGCGACTCGAAGTCGTTAGCAACTTTTCAAGGAAGTATTTTATTAAGAAAGAAACCGAGATTGACGAAAGAATCATATGGAGTTTGGGTTACAAGGCCTACGATTTCATTATGTAACTTTTGACGTGTGCATATGTGTGCAAAAACAAAATATCTACTGGTTTTTGTGATGATGTGCCTCAATATCACAATCATATATAAGATACCCCCCTGAAATGGTTTATCACACGTAGTTTCCACTAAGTGTGGTGTTAGGCCTCATATCCATGTGGCAGAGCTAAGTGAAATCTCCGCTATCGCACAAAGATGTATACGTTAAAAGTTACATAAGCAAGGGGCAGATCCACAAAATTCACATTAGATTCAATCCCTACGTATAATAGAGGTACTTCTTTGTTTGCCGCCCCACTTTGGTCATATTGGCGCAGAGCTCGTGGTCTCTGTTGACAAGAGAAAATACAATGTTAATAACACATTTCAAGTACCTACCACATAACACGCAAGATATTATAATACGATTAAGATGAGTTAACGATTTGTTTTGTTAGTTTTGAGCTACAAAGGAGGTTTTGTTGCTCATATAGTTCTTATATTGTATTCAATAAGACAACGAGTAATATAATTAAAGGTCATATCTGTAAATTGATAACTCTATGTGAGAGATAAGAGATTCACGACAAATACCGAGGTTGGCCGAATCGTTAGCTGATTTTACTCGTACTTTACTTATTCTTAACCTACTCTTGCAGCTTTTGTTAATTTTTCCTACAGTTTTATATTTATGTAATATTTTTATTCGTGTTACAATGGAAAATTAGTTTTTCACTTACCGCACATCTCCCCAGCCGCCATTCCCCTTCACCAGCTTCTTGTTATGCTTGGCGCCACCGTTGGTCACCGTGGCGACCAGCCGGGACGGGTAGAGGTACTGTCTGACCGTCTGCAGCAGCTTCTGCACCTTGTGGATGACAGTGGACGCGTTGCAGTTCGACTTCTTATGGTGGATGCCACTGCGAGACAGATGAGAGTCGAAATTAACAGAAGCACCATATAGAAAGGACGTGTAGCAACGGCGCGGAAAGACGCGACGCGACATAGTCTAAAACTACAGGCCCTGCCCTGTAATGTTGGTCACTCGGTAGTCAGTGACTTTACGCAACGATATCAACTCATGTATGTCCCCACTGCTGGGCCACGGGTCTTTTCCTGCATGGAAGGTTAGGCCATACTCCACCACGTGGGCCAAGTCCGGGTTGGTGGAGGATTGTCAGGCAGTGGGCTGACATGTAATGACAGTCGTTAAGCCATGTCAGAGCCTTATGGGCGGCTTGATAACTTCTGATAGTAAGGCCCACCACTGTCTTACAATCCTCCATCAACCCGGACTTGGCCCCCGTGGTGGAGTATGGCCTAACCTACCTGCCACGCAGGAAGAGACCCGTGCCCCAGCAGTGGGGACATACAAGGGTTGTTATCGTTAAAAAATATATATGGCTCGACTTACCACTCCCCAATGTGGAACACCCGCGGTCCTTTGCACAGCATGACCTTGAACTTCTCACGTTTTGGACGATTCTGGGAGAGATGCAGCAGCGAATAATCCCAATTGTAATCATCGTACGCGCAGAATTGATCCTGTGGATGTCACAGATCAGATTAGATGTGAAGTACAAAAGTGCTCTAATAAAATCTTTATTATTTTATTGTTAATTGGCCGGTGCAAATTTTTACATAATATATGGGTTTTAGTTGAACTACAAAATGGAGCCTCGCCTTAACTTGAAGTTCAAATTGAACTCCATAGTACCTCAAACATAAAAAAGTATTTCTCCTAAATCAAAATACATTTAAAAACTTTTTTCATAAATAATTTTGATGTCAAACTTTACAATTACTCTCATTCATTAAACAAGCCCACACTCTCTCCCTAAGAGAAGGGCTTTGCCCTGTAGTGAGACGTTTATAGGCCACATAAAATAATCTGTATGACTTCAAAAACACTGTATTTATAAAATTTGAAACTGTACAAATAAATCTGTATGACTTCAAAAACACTGTATTTATTAAATTTGAAACTGTACAAATAAATCTGTATAGCTTCAAAAACACTGTATTTATTAAATTTTAAACTGTACAAATAAATCTGTATAGCTTCAAAAACACTGTATTTATTAAATTTGAAACTGTACAAATAAATCTGTATGACTTATTAAATTTGAAACTGTACTAATAAATCTGTATGACTTCAAAAACACTGTATTTATTAAATTTGAAACTGTACAAATAAATCTGTATGACTTCAAAAACACTGTATTTATTAAATTTGAAACTGTACAAATAAATCTGTATGACTTCAAAAACACTGTATTTATTAAATTTGAAACTGTACTAATAAATCTGTATGACTTCAAAAACACTGTATTTATTAAATTTGAAACTGTACAAATAAATCTGTATAGCTTCAAAAACAATGTATTTATTAAATTTTAAACTGTACAAATAAATCTGTATGACTTATTAAATTTGAAACTGTACAAATAAATCTGTATAGCTTCAAAAACACTGTATTTATTAAATTTGAAACTGTACAAATAAATCTGTATGACTTATTAAATTTGAAACTGTACTAATAAATCTGTATGACTTCAAAAACACTGTATTTATTAAATTTGAAACTGTACAAATAAATCTGTATGACTTCAAAAACACTGTATTTATTAAATTTGAAACTGTACAAATAAATCTGTATGACTTCAAAAACACTGTATTTATTAAATTTGAAACTGTACTAATAAATCTGTATGACTTCAAAAACACTGTATTTATTAAATTTGAAACTGTACAAATAAATCTGTATAGCTTCAAAAACACTGTATTTATTAAATTTTAAACTGTACAAATAAATCTGTATGACTTATTAAATTTGAAACTGTACAAATAAATCTGTATAGCTTCAAAAACACTGTATTTATTAAATTTGAAACTGTACAAATAAATCTGTATGACTTATTAAATTTGAAACTGTACTAATAAATCTGTATGACTTCAAAAACACTGTATTTATTAAATTTGAAACTGTACAAATAAATCTGTATGACTTCAAAAACACTGTATTTATTAAATTTGAAACTGTACAAATAAATCTGTATAGCTTCAAAAACACTGTATTTATTAAATTTGAAACTGTACAAATAAATCTGTATGACTTATTAAATTTGAAACTGTACTAATAAATCTGTATGACTTCAAAAACACTGTATTTATTAAATTTGAAACTGTACAAATAAATCTGTATGACTTCAAAAACCCTGTATTTATTAAATTTGAAACTGTACAAATCAGGGGGCACGGCAGTGCCCACGCCAAGTCAAGCGCGAGGCAAATACTGCCGTAACGCACTTTCAGGCCCCTGTTTGAGAACCTCTGGATAAGACCAGAACGCAGAAATTTTCGTCATCCAGTAAACTATAGTCACATTGTTAAAATCCAAAATTTCAAGTCTGTCGGTCATTTAATTCCGAAGTTAAGCAACAGAAACGTTTCGCATTTATGACACTCACTCACTGATGATCATCAAAATAGAACTAGTACTTCCCATAAACTCACATAGCTGAAATTTGGTACAGAGTTAGGGTTTAACGGCCACATAGAGGGAAAATTATAAAAAGTAGGAAAATCGAAGATCTTGGGTACCTGGTGACCCTGACAGAATACACAACCCAAGAGCCCAACCAAACTATTAGAAGATTATTATTTATTATTTTATTATGCCGCTCAAAGTTTGGTCAAAACATAATGCATGGGACTAAGAGTGGCGGTGACACGTCGCTAGATGGCGCTGACTGTATTTTAAAACGTGCTTAAGTTTTGCTTATCCGATAACCTTATATGGCGAAGTGGCAACTGGCCGCGTTACAGATTCTTCTACTGCCCTTGATTTAGGGGGGGACGGATTGATTTATTTTATAAGAAAATCTAATAAAATAGATCAATATGCCCACGAGTCTACAAAAAGAAGTGAAATCCTACCAAAAACATTCTGTAAAAACTAGCCAAGTCTCGATGGAGGTGCTCATTTATATCTAAAAAGTAATGAAATCTAGACAAAGTTGTGCAATCTTAGACTTGTCACCGACGTAAACGAGCACCTCCATCGAGGCTTGGCTAGTTTTTTACAGAATGTTTTTGGTGGGATAAAACTTATCAGAATAAAATAGGATAAATGAATAGGTACTTTGTTGGGTAAAAAATATTTCCTCAAAAGAAGTGATATCAACCCTTTGTATGTCCCCAATGGAGCACCGGTCTCCTCCTGCATCGCAGTAAGGTTAAGTAGGCCATACTCCAACACGGGGATCGAGTCCGGGTTGGTGAAGGATTGTGAGACAGTGGCGGGCTTTACTGTCAGAAATTATCAAGCCGGCCCATAAGGCCTCTGACATGGCTCTTGACCCGTTCCCCAGCAGTGGGGACATACAAGGGTTATTATCGATAAGGTGTCTTAAGAAATCGTGTAAAAACATCGTCTAGTTTTTCGGGAGCAATTTGTCCACATGCCAAATTAATAATATATATTTTTTTAAATTGTCCTTAGCACGTGTTACTGCATTAAAAAATATATATAAAAGAACAAATTAGTTGCATTGGTTTGGACATGTGGAGAGGATGAAGGAAGAAAGATTGACGAAACCAATATTGCGAATGTGAGTGGAAGGGCTGGTAAGGGACGTCCCAGGCGGGCATACATCGACCAAATAGGGGATGTATAAGCAAAGGGGAAGATAAAACGTGCATGCAACGACTTATGAACGCTGATGAAGCGAAGGTGATCTGTCAGGATCGTGGCAAGTGGCAGACCCGGTCTCCTGCCTACCCGTCTGAGATACAGGCGTGAGGTTATGTATGTATGTATGTATGTATGTATGTATGTATGTATGTATGTATGTATGTATGTATGTATGTATGTATGTATGTATGTATGTATGTATGTATGTATGTATGTATGTATGTATGTATGTATGTATGTATGTATGTATGTATGTATGTATGTATGTATGTATGTATGTGCCAAATTTGTTTATCATACCTGCAACTCCATGATATTGTTCCACACGGTCCTATTGAACGCGAATCCCATATTGTGCATACTTGAATGCCACGGGGTGATTTCCACCTGAAAATTGAAATCTAAACTTGGTAAATCGTTATTTTATTGTATGGGACTCGTTCAGAATAAAACTTAAGCCCAATTTTTTTAGGTGGACGAATAAGTACAGCAGCGCTACCGAGGAAACAAACTACATCTGTTACAAAACGTTTTAGAACGAATCTTGAACCTACAACAGTTTTAAGTACAGTTTGTTAGCTTTTAGAATGTACCTCGGCTACTATCGGATGGAATCGGATATATTCGTTTAATAGAAATATCGGAACTAATATGAACTAATAATACATAACTTTTCAAAATAGTGAAGACAAGTTGTATACAGAGCAGGAAGTAGTATTACACTCGTGTGCTTTCGGCGAAAACCGAAGCCTACTCTAGAGCCCGAGGTATATTCCAAAAGCTAACAGACTATAATGTTACTGTGATAGGACTTCTATCGTATACAGGGTGTTGCAAAAAGATCCGCTATAACTTGAGAGAGCGCCTCACGAGCCGATTCCCATCAAACTTATCAAATCAATCTATTTCAACGTAAAGAATTTACATTCTGTTTGCTGAATGTCAGTGTACGATGTAAAATGTAAGCCGCTGCCTTCGGGCCGTAGTGTAGTGGAGAAAAAAGCAGCGGAAGCAAAAACTCGAAGCGCTCGTGGCCTAGGCGAAGCAACAACAGGCGCGGTCAGGTACAGGATGGGTGACCATCCCGTGACTACCGCTAGTGGCATTTTTCCGAGCGCTTCCGTGCTTCGCAAGGCACGTTAAGCCGTTGGTGCCGGCTGTCATATTATGGCAGTCGTTAAGCCATGTCAGAGGCCTTATGGGCGGCTTGATAACTTCCGACAGTAAGGCCCGCCACTGTCTTACAATCCTCCACCAACCCGGACTTGGCCCCCGTGGTGGAGTAGGGCCGAACCTTCCTGAGATGCAGGAAGAGACCCGTCAGCCTACAGTGGGGACAAACAAGGGTTGATAACGAAGAAAAAAATCCATTCTCGAGTCATCTTAAACCAAATACATCAGTTGTCACGTAAGAAGAATCTACGATTGCATTAGAGTTCATCTCAAAGCGACGTACCACGCGATCAACTCTGAAATCGCAAGACAACATCGTTTTCCATATAATGTCAAAATGTTGCATTTCTGACACATATTTTGACAGAGCCCATGTCAAAATTTTACATGGAACAGCCGACATTAAGTTTTTCGTGAAGACTGCAACACCCTGTACTTTGTAAGTAGTAGGTATTACCAACACCAAAAGTTCAATAGGAAAGCGACCGGCAAACATCTTGAGCAAAAAACTGCGTAAAAGGGAAAAGGTTCTGGGACCGTCTTATCAACCAATCCCGCGGCTGATATAATCCCCGCCTATAGTCCGCCAAAATGTCGCGAAAATTGACTAAGCGCATTGTTCAAGATGTATACCGGCCTCTGTACTGGCGAATGCAAAAATGAGCGCATATTTACAAACAAGCGTTATAACTATCGTGCAACTAAGGTATAATGGCATGCAAAATAATTACAATAATTAATCTAATAAAGTAATTAATCTAATTTAAACTACATTTTTATTTATATAGAACCATATAAGTACACTAATGTTTAAAAACCTATTTAGAGGCTAAAAATTTCAACCATGCCGGGATTCGAACCCGCAACCTCTGGCTATCCGTGCCAGCGCTCTACCAATTGAGCCAATGGGCGACTATTGGTAGAGCGCTGGCACGGATAGCCAGAGGTTGCGGGTTCGAATCCCGGCATGGTTGAAATTTTTAGCCTCTAAATAGGTTTTTAAACATTAGTGTACTTATATGGTTCTATATAAATAAAAATGTAGTTTAAATTAGATTAATTACTTTATTAGATTAATTATTGTAATTATTTTGCATGCCATTATACCTTAGTTGCACGATAGTTATAACGCTTGTTTGTAAATATGCGCTCATTTTTGCATTCGCCAGTACAGAGGCCGGTATACATCTTGAACAATGCGCTTAGTCAATTTTCGCGACATTTTGGCGGACTATAGGCGGGGATTATATCAGCCGCGGGATTGGTTGATAAGACGGTCCCAGAACCTTTTCCCTTTTACGCAGTTTTTTGCTCAAGATGTTTGCCGGTCGCTTTCCTATTGAACTTTTGGTGTTGGTAATACCTACTACTTACAAAGTACAGGGTGTTGCAGTCTTCACGAAAAACTTAATGTCGGCTGTTCCATGTAAAATTTTGACATGGGCTCTGTCAAAATATGTGTCAGAAATGCAACATTTTGACATTATATGGAAAACGATGTTGTCTTGCGATTTCAGAGTTGATCGCGTGGTACGTCGCTTTGAGATGAACTCTAATGCAATCGTAGATTCTTCTTACGTGACAACTGATGTATTTGGTTTAAGATGACTCGAGAATGGATTTTTTTCTTCGTTATCAACCCTTGTTTGTCCCCACTGTAGGCTGACGGGTCTCTTCCTGCATCTCAGGAAGGTTCGGCCCTACTCCACCACGGGGGCCAAGTCCGGGTTGGTGGAGGATTGTAAGACAGTGGCGGGCCTTACTGTCGGAAGTTATCAAGCCGCCCATAAGGCCTCTGACATGGCTTAACGACTGCCATAATATGACAGCCGGCACCAACGGCTTAACGTGCCTTGCGAAGCACGGAAGCGCTCGGAAAAATGCCACTAGCGGTAGTCACGGGATGGTCACCCATCCTGTACCTGACCGCGCCTGTTGTTGCTTCGCCTAGGCCACGAGCGCTTCGAGTTTTTGCTTCCGCTGCTTTTTTCTCCACTACACTACGGCCCGAAGGCAGCGGCTTAATCTAATTTAAACTACATTTTTATTTATATAGAACCATATAAGTACACTAATGTTTAAAAACCTATTTAGAGGCTAAAAATTTCAACCATGCCGGGATTCGAACCCGCAACCTCTGGCTATCCGTGCCAGCGCTCTACCAATTGAGCCAATGGGCGACTATTGGTAGAGCGCTGGCACGGATAGCCAGAGGTTGCGGGTTCGAATCCCGGCATGGTTGAAATTTTTAGCCTCTAAATAGGTTTTTAAATTTGTTCCTTAGCACGGGTTAGTGCATTAAAAATAAAAATAGTATAATACACTAATGTTTGTTTTATTGACACTATTGGCAGTCCAGTAATCAATCGCATTCCAATGGTGCTCGTTAAGGCGCTTCGGGGCGCTCACTAGCGCCAGCAATAGAAAAAAATAATAACTTGTTTTATTGTTTTATAAAACGTTTTTATCTAAAAGTAAACGTGAGAAATTTTAACTGTGAAATTCAGACTAGAATATAATATATTAAAAGAAAGTATTTTTTTCAGATTTTTTGAAGGACTTTAATCAGGTTCGACCAAAAACGGCCATTTTAGCTGAAATCGATTAAACTCCTTGGTTGTTGATCCTAGGTTCTAGACTGTAGTTTTTAAAAATAGTTGTCACAGTTGTTAAGATTTCTCACGTTCACTTTTAGTTAAAAACTTATAAAAATACATAGGTTTTTAAACTTATAAAAAAAATTATAAAACAAATTATATTTTTTTCCGTCGGTGTCGTTAGCACCCGAAGCGCCTTAACTCTGCACTTCGCGCTATTCGATCTTCTGCGCGAGAGATGCCTATTTAATTACCATTGGAATAACATCGTACTGCTATTGCTTAGTCGACTACCTAATACTGGCAAATAATAGCTGTGGTCTTGCTTATATTATTCTAGTGAAATACTACGCGTGTTTTAGACCATACGACTTGAAATCATAATTGCTAAAAAGTATAGATTAAACGCCTACCAAACTAAATATTTCGGGAGCAAAATCAAGTAAATTGACACCAAATATGTACTTATACTGCTTCTAATTCTCTCTAAGGTTCGCTGGAAGAAATCTCTTTCAGAGATAAGCTCGCCTTTGTACATGTTATTTCTTATGTAATATGTTTCGTGTTCAATAAAGTATAATTAAATTAAAGTATAATTATACCAATACTAGCTGATACCAGCGAGCCTTGTTTGCCATAATTAGCTTATTCCAAGCCTCCCGGTAGGCCTTCATACAATTAAGAACATTCTATCCATGATCATCCAATTGTAAGGAAGATTTTTTTCCCAATTTGATAACAATTTATTTATTTAAGAAGCGCTCGTGGTGTAGTCGAACCGAGTGATTGGAATCAATCAGACGCGCGTCCCGTGACTACCGCTAGTGGCATTTTTTCCGGGCGCTTCCGTGCCTCGCAAGGCACGTTAAGCCGTTAGTGCCGGCTGTCTTGTAATGGCAGTCGTAAAGCCATCTCGAAGTCCTAATGGGCGGCGTGTAAACTTCTGACAGTAAGGCCAGCCACTGTCTTACAATTCTCCACCAACCCGGACTTGGCCCCCGTGGTGTACCCCCCGTGAGTATGGCCTAACCTTCCTGCGATGCAGGAAAAGACCCGTGCCCCGGCTGTGGGGACGTACAAGGGTTGATACCGAAGGTAAGGCTATGGAATTTGGTGACAATTTATTTAATTTGCTCACGAATTGAATCACAGATGAATGGTAGGCACTTAAGGTGGACCCTTTGCTAATAACAAACGGGAAAGGAAAATAAAGTGTGTAAACCTTTTGGCTTTTGCCATATAAGTCCTTAAGATCGACCACTATATGGAACCTCATTAGAAACCTTTGATACAACGGTATTGTTTCTTGCTGTCTTAGGCTGAGTTTTATTATCTTCAAGCGCGACTTTGGCTGTAGATATAGGCAAATAATCAGCATCTCAGAAATCAACAACTTATTTCAAAGTTAATAATTTACATTGGTACTAC
Source organism: Yponomeuta sedellus (assembly GCA_934045075.1). Taxonomy (NCBI): domain Eukaryota; kingdom Metazoa; phylum Arthropoda; class Insecta; order Lepidoptera; family Yponomeutidae; genus Yponomeuta; species Yponomeuta sedellus. Next base: position 5,883,578 of record OW203750.1, on the reverse strand, counting down.
TTAATGATTCGCGACTCATATATAGTTACATATTGTATTTTCTAAGGTTAACACGAGTACTAGACATAATTAAAACTGTTTTAATACGGATTACACTCGTTTATTATATTTTTACAATTTTCCAACGACGTTTCGGCACTTTTACAGGTGCCAGGAGTCATCCGAGACGACGGCATCTGTAAAAGTGCCTGTAACGGAGAGATTGCCTTTCAGCAATGAAAAAGACCAAATTTATTTTTTATGTGCCACGCGGGCGTCGGTTCGGCGGTTCGAGGAGGCTGGAAAAACAGACTGACTGCCCAATATGGCCGCGGTGGGGGTCACAGATTGCTTTCAGCAATCGATAATACGCATGCGCAAAGGTCCTGCTGCACCGACGCGTGTGATGTCACGCTTTATTTTATTTCTTGTCACATTTCGCCAACAGATGGCGTTACGCATACAAAGTGTGCTTATGAAAATAAAAATTAGAAATACTTAAAATTAAACGTATCGTCTACAGTGCCGAAACGTCGGAAACTTGTAAAAATATAATAAACGAGTGAAATCCGTATTAAAACAGTTTTAATTATAGTTATATATAACCAGCCTTACTAATATTCTAACAAACATTAAAACCACATAATATGATGCCTATTAATCATGCCACGAGCTACAAAGAAATCTGTACGAAGAGGTTTCGAAGTTAAAGAAACTACGGGCAGACGACCTCTGTGGCGTAGCGGTAGCGCGTCTGCCTACTATGCAAGAGGTCCCGGGTTCGAATCCCGGCTGGGAACAAAAAAAGCCCAGGTCTTGGATGTTTACATGTTTGTGATGTCGTTGTTTCTGGTTCCCACGACACAGGGTATCCTAGTGTGGGGCCAGAAGCAATGTATGTGCTTGTATGTAAATGTAACGCTAAGTGAATACTTGAGAAACGTTCTGTCACGCTCTTTGCTGAGAAATTCGAAGAGACAGAGCTACAATTTTAAAAACCTATTTAGAGGCTAAAAATTCCACCCATGCCGGGACTCCAACCCGCGACCTGCCTCTGGCTAACCGTGCCAGCGCTCTCCCAACTGATCCAATGGGTTACCGGCATTAGTGAAATTTCGAACTTCTGTACAACACTCTCTGTATCACGTACAACGTTTAACGTACGTTTTTGCCCTCAAAGTAGGTTTTTGAAACTGTCCTTGGCACGGGTTAGTGCATTAAAAAGAATATCATATAGTTAAGTTACTAAGTGAAATTCACAATTCAGAAACTGACCCTAGCTAAAAAGTTGCTAAATTTACGGTTTATTAACAAAGTACTTAAGACATACATTAACCTAGTGCTAAAACTACTCGAACCATGCTAACTGCTACAGAAGTTATATTTACAAAATATAGATGCCGGCAAACATCTTGAGCGAAACACCGCGCAAAGGGTGAAAGAAAGAGCACAAACTGACCTTTTAACCAATCACGTAACCCAAACGATTGTCTCGTTAGTCAAGATCTTTGCCGGCATTTGTACCTGAGGCTCAAGATAGTGCTAAGCTACTCAAACCATGCTTACAGCTAAAAAGGTGTTTTTAATTCCAAAGACATATTTGACAGTTAACAACATTGTAAAATGTGTCGTGTACCTATGAAAATAACGTACGTTTTCGCATTGTAACGAACTGACAGCCAACGAGGCTTATTTCCCCGTTTAGATTGTGATATTATTGTTATAAACTCAATACAAATAATTCTAAAGTTTTTAATGTTTTGTGTATTCTTGTACTGTTCTGCTGCTGTAATGTTTTTGTTGGTAATAAAGCATTTTTTATCTATTTTATTTTATTTCCGGATTCACTTACTCTTCCGACAAAAAAGCAAGTACCTAAATGAATCCGGAATTAGGTCACTAATGTCTAGCGCTTACGACAGTTTTAGTTCTAAAATATATTGTTGTTTTGTAATGAATGAATGAGAAATGAAGGAATGAATGAATGAGTGAATTAATTAATGAAATAATTAATTAATTACTTAATTAATTAATGAGTGTATAATATGTAGAGTTTGTTCCACATAATAGTACCTTTCAAGAAATTCTTATCACCATGTAGTAGGGATATGCCATTTGCTGAATCCAAAGGTCTTATTTCGTGAAACGCACTCTATGTATGTATGTATGTATGTATGTATGTATGTATGTATGTATGTATGTATGTATGTATGTATGTATGTAAGGGTGTATGTATGTATGTATGTATGTATGTATGTATGTATGTATGTATGTATGTATGTATGTATGTATGTATGTATGTATGTATGTATGTATGTATGTATGTATGTATGTATGTATGTATGTATGTAAGTAAGTAAGTAAGTAAGTATATCCGATTCTATTTCCTTTCGTAACTTTTTAACTAATGGTTAGATTTTGATATATTTTATTTGATATGTATGAATGAATGAGTTAATGACTGAATAATATACGTTTTTCTATACGACAAACTCAGTTGAGAAGGTTTAATATATGATTATATTATTATGTAATATTAAATTGATAATAGTAGCAAAAGGAAGGAATTAGTGAACGAACGAAAGAACGAACGAACGAACGAACGAACGAACGAACGAACGAACGAACGAACGAACGCACGCACGAACGAACGAACGAACGAACGAACGAACGAACGAATGAACGGAACGAACGAACGAACGAACGAACGAACGAACGAACGAACGAACGAACGAACGAACGAACGAACGAACGGAACGAACGAACGAACGAACGAACGAGTGAGTGAGTGAGTGAGTGAGTGAGTGAATAAGTTAACAAGTGTTAGGAAACCTGGTTAAAAATAATTTATACAAGATAATAACAGTAGCAAAAGGAAGGAATGAATTAATGAATGTATAGGCAAGAGCGGGTGATCGTGCTCTTCCACTATAAAGGGAAATTTCTAGGCGTGATCGTTGCAAAGACGAACCGTTTTATAAGACCGTTTTGTGTTCCGCGACGATAGGACCGTTTTACGTTTCATTCTAAAGCAGTGCCAGCGACTCTAAAGCAGTGCCAGCGTTTGTTCGTCGCGAGACCAGTCCTTAGATTGTTTGACGCGGACATGTCCTTTAGTGCTATATTAATAGAGCCTAGAACGTAATGAGATCATTGCGACGTCGTCGTCGGCTCCTTGCTCGTTCCGTTCGTTTTAGTATGTGATACAATAAAGTAATCTTTATGTCTATGAGTATACAGTCGAATATCGTGTAAAACAACTTATTTTTTCCGATGTTTCGTGATTTCGTCTCGTTCGCACTCGTTTGACCGTCCTCTGCGCCTTGCTCGTTCGCATACAATGAAACCAGTTGCGAACGAGGACCGTTTCGAGGACCTGTTTTCGTTCCAGAAAAAACGGTTGCGTTTCGTCGTCGAAAAATCGGACAGCGACCCACTCCTAGAAATTTCCCGCCAGGCAGATCGTCTGCCTGGGGACGACCGGTCCAACTATTTTAGTCGGACGTTATATTTATGGTATGTCATTGAAACACTTTGATTGCGCGATGCAGGAATGTTGGAGTTTGTAGTGCGCGCGCAGAGTTCACATGTGCTCGCCATAAATGAATGAAGGAATGAATGAGAATGAATAAGTTAACTGGTGTTATGAAAGTTAGCAGGTTTTAGGGAACCTGGTTTAGAATATTTTGTACAAAACATATGTAATATTGAATGAATGAATTATGAATGAATAAGTTAGGAACTATGAATGAGAAGCAGAAAATCTCTCTGAATTCTGCCAATGGATTTAAAGATACCCGGTAAATTAATACGTAATGAAAGGCTCTAAGCGAACTTTATTAGGATTGCTTCTAAAATTGTTGACTTTTCAAATAACTGAGTTGTTTACACGGCAAATAAGTACGTACACACGAAATCATGTTTCAATTTTTTGGTTGTGAGGCAGCTGTCACGTCTGGTGTCAACATTTTCTATTAAAAAAATATGTATAGCCTATAAACACCCCATAGAAGAGCTCGTGGCCCAGTGGAACCGAGTGATTGGAATCAATCACTTGGGTTAAGCAACAACAGGCGCAGTCAGGTGCTGGACGTGTGACCGTCCCGTGACTACCGCTGGTGGCATTTTTCCGAGCGCTTCCATGCTTCACAAGGCACGTTAAGCGGGGCGCCGGCTGTCATTTAATGGCAGTCTTCAAGTCATGTCAGAGGTCTTATGGGCGGCTTGATAACTTCTGACAGTAAGGCCCGGGCCTTACTTCAGAAGCACCATAGCATTAACAGAAGCCACATATATAAAGGACGTGGGGCAACGACGCGGAAAGACGCGACGCGACGTATAGTCAAAAACTACAGTCGTCGCCCTGTAATGTTGGTCACTCTGTGGTCAACTTTAGGCAACGATATCAACTCATGTATGTCCCCACTGCTGGGCCACGGGTCTTTTCCTGCATGGAAGGTTAGACCATCACCACGGGGGCCAAGTCCGGGTTGGTGGAGGATTGTAAGGCCGTGGGCTGTCATGTAATGACAGTCGTTGAGCCATGTCAGAGGTCTTATGGGCGGCTTGATAACTTCTGATAGTAAGGCCCGCCACTGTCTTACAATCCTCCACCAACCCGGACTTGGCCCCCGTGGTGGAGTATAGCCTAACCTTCCTGCGACGCAGGAAGAGACCCGTGCCCCAGCAGTAGGGAAATACAAAGGGTTGATAGCGTTGCTCAGCAGTCGGATATCTCTCTTTTATTTCAGTTTTTTAGTGTGAAATCTAGACATTTTTTACGCCGGACAGAGAACTGTATTCACGGAAAGCCGTTGAAACGTATGCACGTACAATTGAGGATATGCGAAAGTAGCTTTTAGGGATCTTTAATCCATCGTTTGTCGGTTTCGCATTGAAATCTAAAAAAATAGACATGATCTAGAAAAAGCTATCAAAGAAGTCGATTGGCCGGTCGGTAACAGCCGTATAAGAGATGCAGTGTCGTGTGTAGGTGTTTACCTGCCAGTATTAACATTATAGATACCATTACAAAATTTTTATATATTATGTACGCTGCGTTCCGAGATGCGGGAAATCGATTACAGGGCGAATCCGACCAAATTTAGCAGTCCCAAAGTATCTCGCACGAAAAAGGGCTTTTGTGCCTACTGCACTTATATGGATTCGAACGATTTCATCGCATCTCTGAACGCAGGGGCAATGTTCACCTGCTCACCTGTAATTGACTAACATACTAGAATAAACTAGGGCCTATTATTACATAATACATTAGCTTAGGAGCTAAGCTATAATGTAATACTTGTGTGTTAGCTGTTGTGTGCCTTAAGTAAATAGCGTCAGCCAGGAATGCGGTGGATCACCTTAAGGCCTGTTTTTCCCTGCAACGCCCAGATGCACCCGAACAGTGTTCGCTCAATTCAATTCAATTTATTTCAACGTAAAGAATTTACATTCTGTTTGCTGAATGTCAAAGTACAATGTAACATGAAAGTGAAAGCTGCTGCCTTCGGGCCGTAGTGTATTGGAGAAAAAGGCAGCGGAAAAAAAAAACTCCACTCTGACCATCTTTTCCCAAGTCCTCTTAAATCTAATACATTAGATATGTACCACCTATACGTATAAGATTCCATGATTGCCATTACTAACTTTAAATGCTAAAGCATTATTCAATTGTTTTACATAGGCCATGAAAACATAACAAGTGCTGCGGCCAGACACAAGCACTCACAAACACGCTCACAAAACAAATTGCTTTTGGAGGTCGACAATAGTGGATTGTATCATAAGGGAGCAAAATAATATCTCTAGGGCGACGGCGCTTTTTTGAATCGAGACCGAAGTGAAGGATTCTTAAGTTGAATCCTGTCTTTCTATTACGCAACGTTCCTTCCACTCTATCGAGTGAAGCATTTAGACAACTCCAAAGTGTCAATAAATGAATGCATGTAACAGCTAGAGTAGCTTAAATGAAGTAAAAATCAATGCAACTCAGTGGATACATAATAATGCCCCTGACGTAACGAGGGATTCAAAGTACGTTGCCCGAGCCAAATATATGTTTTGCGCCCGAGTGATGGGGTTATTCCATTAATGCCCATTGAAAATCCCCATTGATGGGTACTCTACTTTATATCACCCACTATAAGAAAATAAAAGGCGCCCTATTTTTTCAAAACAAAACCATCAAACTACGAAAACGCGTTAAACGCGGGCTGTAGTTCGAGCGTTTTTAATTTGATTTCTTTTTTTTTATTCAGCCGGCGGCGCGACTATGGGCCGTCGCACCAGCCAGTCTTTATTCAAACAATATTTGCGTTCGATTTTTTTTTTGAGCTGAACACTAATTTACAAAGACTCGGGCTGTAGTTCGTGCCTTTTTAATTTGATTTCTTTTATTTATTCAGCCGGCGGCACGACTAAGGGCTGTCATACCAGCCAGTCTTTATTCAAATAATATTTGAGTTCGATTTTTTTGGCGCTGAACACTAATTTACAAAAACGCGGGCTGTAGTTCGTGCGTTTTTAATTTGATTTTTTTTTTTTATTCTGCCGGCGGCGCGACCATAGGCCATCGTGCCAGCCAGTCTTTATTCTAACAATATTTGCGTTCGATTTTTTTTATTGGCGCTGAACACTAAGATGTTCCAAATTCAAAAAGTGCGCGGCGTCTTGCGGCGCACTGGGGATTAAAAACTCATTACTGCCCGCTAAAAGTGTCTTATACAGGGTGTTCCAAAAATCAACGTCAAGCCGAAAACGGTTAATAGGCCAGGTGGTGACAGTTATCAGAAAAATATTTTAAAAAATGTAGGTACTTTTCAAATTATTGACAATAAATTTTCTTTTTTTTAAATTGTCTCCCTGTGATGATCTTTTAAGTACTGTGACCACAAATCTTTACTTTTAATTTTTTTTGTGAGTGGTGTAACCCCTCAATAACCCTTCTGTTAACTACAGTCTAAACTTAAAACAAAACTGCCTCAGACACCACCTTTGGCATTTAAAGGCGACCCAAATCGTCCTTTTCGAATCGATGGTATGAAAAAAATAAACAAAGTTCAGGGGGCGGGATCAGCTAAGATGGTCACTGCAGCTTGCTAGCGAAAGTTTCAAAGGCGATGCACCGCAACTCTAGCTGATAGTACATAATGAGACATTTTTAGCACAAATTCACAAAACACTTCATAGATGGCGCTTATAGGCGTCCACATACAAGAACACGGACACATCTGTCAAATTTTGCTTAGCACAGTTTAATTTTGACAGCCGCAATCCGGTTCTTCTATGGCCACGCTTGTAAGCGCCATCTATGAATTTGCGCTGAAAACGGCTCATTTCAATATTTTCATTCCCATACCATAGCTAAAAACTCATTCAAATCATACTGGGTGTATACAACATGCCTTAATTTCCCGCATACATTTTTCTCGTCATAAAAACAGAGAAAAAATATATTTTTAATTACTCGTGATTCTCATTCAAAGTTGAATATAAAACGGGTGTGTAATCGCGATTATTTATTACGTACAACGTGATTACTTTGATTCCCGACGTTTCGACAACTGCAACGTTGCCAACCGTCGGGAATGAATATACAGTTAAATATTAAGCGAGCCTAATAAATAATCGCGATTATTTATTAGGTAAAACGTAGTTACCTTAATGCCTCAAAATTTCTAATTAATTAATACATACTTAAATATTCAACGGGTCTAATAAGGTAAAACGTATTACCTTAAGTTCCGACGTTTCGGCAACGTTGCAGCTGCCGTGGTCACTGGTCACGGGTGGACTGAAGTGGACACACTCACCACGTCAGTCTACCTGCGTCCATACCCTTCTCGGAAAGAGATTTTGAGACACCCAGTATAATTTACTTCGGCGTGCTAAGCATAAACTCGATATGCGCTTGCGCATAGCTAGAAAACGCAAATCCTATTGCTCATTAATGTCATGCCAAGCATGCTGAATGCATTAGATATTTAATAAGGTCCAGCGTCCACTGCGCTCTAAATAAAATCTGTGCCTCATTAACAGTATGTTATATTTATATGTATCTAGTCATACATTTCACGGATGTAATCGCGATTATTAACGGGGTAAACTAAATTACCTTAAGTTCCAGAAGGGTAATTCCGTTTACCTAATTACCTTAAATTAATACTCGAGGTCGAGAAAGTAATTCAGATTACCTAATTACATTCATTCCTGGCGACGGGAAGGTAATTCAGTTTACTTAATTACTTTATATCCTGGGAAGGTAATTAAATTTACTTAACTGCCTTAATTTCCGGTGCCGGAAAGGTATAAACTTAATTATGTTAATTCCCAACATCGGAAAATAAATTATATTAGGCTTAGGGCTGATTTTTCAATACTTAGATAACTTTTATCTGAGGAATAAAGAAGGCAGTTTGACATAATTTTCATACATAAGCTGTCAAACCGCCATTTCTATTCCTCAGATAAAAGTTATCTGCCTATTGAAAAATGAGCCCTTACTCGTATGCCAAAGCTTTGTGTTAGTATTAACACTGGTTTGCTACTAAAAGAAGTTCAAACTCATTGCAGATACTAAATAAACTCTGTTTTATGTTAATTTGAGTGACTGACCATATTCAATTAGCTTACGTCATTTTATACACGGATAAAATCGCTAGAACGTTCCCAAAATATGATAAGGAATATTTTTAGGAAGTTTTTTTTATACTTATGTATTTATTTATTTTTTATTCTAAGGTTTCTCCATAGAAAACCGTTCTTCACATTGACAAATCAAACCGCCATAGAAAAGCTTTTACAGAAATTAAAATTAAAACATACGCATTAATTTCTTACGGAATGGACGAAGGACCTAAAATTACTATTATACAAAAACGTAGGTAGGCAAATACTCTTTTTAAAGATCCAAGGCTTGAACGAACACATGATATAAGAATACAATACAGATACCTACTCCAAATGTGAATACAAACTCAAAATAAAAAAAAGTATTTACCTACTAACATACCACACCGGAAAATCGTGTGCAATATCTACAGGGTGTCAAAACCCAATCCAAGATAAATAACTATACGTGGTGGTTCAAACAGGCCCAGTACCCCTTTAGGGGGTGTTTTTTACCAAAACATAAAAACGTCTATGCGTTATGCTAGATAAAAGTGGCGAAGGCTTCCTCCTCTGGTATGAAACGATTAATTATTAACCAAAACAAAATAGGAATAAGTAGTCTCAAACTCAGATAAACATTAAGTTTGACAAAAAAAAACTGACTTTCAGCTGTAAATAACTGTACTCATATGAACACACAATTTTTAAACTTGTATTCTCTTGTAAAGTTGTCTCACTATCACACTGAATTATACTTTTGAAAAAGTGCCTTATAAATGAAATGTGAAAACAACGTTGAAGTAGCTGATAATAATTAAATTAAATTAAATAAATATCATAACCCGAAGCGATGATAACAGTAAAACTTGTAAAAAATATTTAACATTATTTGTTTCATTAAGAACGTAACGTAACGATGGATCAATAAATAACATAACATAACATTTTACATACTGGCACATACATTGCTTCTGGCCCCACGCTAGGATACCCTGTGTCGTGGGAACCAGAAACAACGACATCACAAACTTTTATTTAGGTTTTTTCAAAACAGTGAAGCGATTGACCGACAGTCTAAAAACTCAGACTAAATGAGTGGACGTAGAGATCTGAAATTTGCAGGAATTATTTCTTAACTACTCCAAGGTGAAGTTTTTTAAAACACCCCTAAAGGCACAAAAAGGGGTGGTAAGGTTTCCGTGTACAAATCATAATTCACGTGTCCGGATCTAGTTATAGAACAAAAAACCTTTAGGTACATGTAAATTATGATTTATTCGTATAAAAAATGTTCCCCTTTTTTCGTCCCTTTAGCGGTTTCTCGAGAAATACTCCCTCTAAATAATAAAATATACAATGCAGCTTATAATATACGCACCACTGAAGGGCACCTGCGACAGGCACGTGCGGCGGTTAAGCCCCCCCTCTCTTGAAGAGTAGGCCTGTGCCCCGTTGTGAGGTTTTCTTTATTAAAAATTCCCCCTAAAGGGACGAAAAAGGGGAATATTTTTTTATTAATAAATCATAATTCACGTCTACCTAAAGCTTTATTACTGCACTACAGAGGTTTTTTTTTCTATTTTACTACATTACAATAGAAATAATACTAAGCGCAACCCGCTATGGTTACTATATTTTATTTATTTTATGCGAGTTTGACCTTCGTCCCACATTAGTACTTAGACCCCACGTGTCAACAGGGCCTGTTTGAACCACACTGAATACACTCTGAAATCTGGATAGTTTGAAAGCCGTAGTTATGTAATTAGTAACTAAAAATGCCGTCTCTCTAGACTTCTAGACGTTCTAAAATCAGAACTTTTTTTATAACACGTTCAGAAAACACAAAATATTTAAAAACCTAATTAGAGGCTAAAAATTTCACCCATGCCGGGATTCGAACCCGCGACCTCTGGCTATCCGTGCCAGCGCTCTACCAATTGAGCCAATGGGCGGTTGGTGGGTAAAGTTGGGGGGCGACTCACGGCATCAGTGAAATTTCAAACCTCTTTACACTTCTCTGTATTACGGTTTGAAATTTCGGTGATGCCGTGAGTCGCCCATTGGCTCAATTGGTAGAGCGCTGGCACGGATAGCCAGAGGTTGCGGGTTCGAATCCCGGCACGGGTGAAATTTTTAGCCTCTAATTAGGTTTTTAAATTTGTTCCTTAGCACGGGTTAGTGCATTAAAATAAAAATAGTATAAACACAAAATATTGAAAATAAAAAAGTGTATAAGGCGAGATTATTTCATAAACAATCCTTTCCAGCCAAGCCAAAACATAGACAAAACAAAAAGTTGCGAGAGTTTTAGTCCGAAAATTCTACTATCGCTTTCAAATCAACCAAAATTAGGATGTAGTTTGTAGTGTTATAAAATTAGGATGTAGTTTGTAGTACTATAAAATTAGGATGTATTTTTCATCGCGGTGTAGTGTTATAACCTTCTGTGTGCTCCCGTACAGGTTGGGGTACAGCTGGAAGTTCCACTGGGTCGTCTCCTGCATCCTCTTTCGCCTCTCCTCTGTAGCCGCCCTCACTTGCTGGAGGTAGTTCAGCGTCAGCTGCTTCTTACGCTGCTCGTGAAGGTGGGAGTTGGGTTTGAGGAATGTTTTATGATCACGACTAAGGCCGGCCACATTCACTTCACAGTCTGACTTTCTAACCACAGCAGAAGCGGTCTCATTTATAAAAAACACGCCTCCTCTAAAACACCTTCAAAAAAATCGTTTAGTAACTCGTCACAGACTAATGAAACGGTAAACTAAACAGTGTAGTATATAAAAAAACACGCTTCCTCTAAAACACCTTTCAAATGTCGTTTAGGTAGCTTCCACAGACTTATTAAACAGTGTACTTTATGAAAAAACACGATTCCTCTAAAACACCCTTCAAATGTTTTGTTTGCCTCCACAGACTAATGAAACGGCAAACTAAACAGTGTAGTATATAAAAAATTATGCTTCCTCTAACACCCTGTGAATGTTGTTTAGTTAGTCGTCAAAGACTAATCAAACGGTAAATTAAACAGCGTAGATTATAAAAAACACGCTTCCTCTGAAACAGCCTTCCAATGTCGTTTAGTTAGCCTCCACAGACTAATCAAACTGTAAATTAAACAGTGTAGTTTAAAAAACAAACACAATTCCTCTAAAACTTCCTTTCAAATATCGTTTAATTAGTCTGTGAAAGAGGCATTTGGCGAGATGTTACTGAATGACCCCCCTCCACACACCTCTTTTTGGTGAATTTTGCCAGAGCCTTCCCCCCCTTCTAGGTCACGTAATTCATGCCCACAAGACCCCCACCCCCTCTTTGCCAATGATAGCCAGAATGTCGACATTGAACAGAATAAATGTGGCCGACTTTATAATATATATAGTACAATGGAAATGGCTTGTTTAGAGGTGTCAAGCGGCTTAGGGCTGGTTTCTGAATTGAGAATTTCATTAAGTAAGTACTTAAGTAACATTCTGTCACGCTCTTTGCCGAGAAATTCGAAGCGACAGCACTCCAGTTAAGTATTTACTTAGGAAAAAAACCCCAGAGTGCTTAGTGCGAGTTTTTTAACGACTCGATCGCGTTAACGGAAACTCATATTTCTATGGCATCGAGGAAGCGCCACCTAGCGACAAGTATGGAAATTAAAATTGCTGAGTGCGAGTTGTAATGATTTAAGTTGAGAAGTGAACACGTTTACCAGACAAAACACGAATAAACGCGAGTGCGAGTTGTACTGTGACAGAGTTTTGCCAGTACGAACGCTTAATTTACTCATACTCACTACTCAATGCTCGATTGGATCTGTCAAACTCGCACTAAGCACTCAGGTCTTGGATGTTTACATGTTTGTGATGTCGTTGTTTCTGGTACCCACGACACAGGGTATCCTAGTGTGGGGCCAGAAGCAATTTAGAAGTGTTACGTTAAGTATTCACTTCTCAGTTCAGAAACCGACCTCTAGTGCTCAGTTTATGTTAAAAACTCAGGCTTACTCACAGACATTTCACGTTAAATCAACGGCTGTGTAACCGACGCAGCCCCACTCGCTTTTAGTTCTAATCGTGGCTCCAGTCAGCACCAGTAAATCTCTGAACTGCTTAAACACTTAACAAGCCCAATCAAGCCATTTAACTCCATAAAACATTCAAAAGAAAAGGCTGCTGAACCAAATGCGATGATCGAAAACGAAGCATGACATTTCCCGATGGCGATTGTGAATATGATGCACAAATAATAATTGTAATTAAGAATCTATACTCTGTAAAGGGTCAGAAAAACTATTAGCATTTGAAAGGGGTTAGTTAAATCCTCTTTGCAAATTAAGCCGGCCTCGGGGGCGGCTTACTGGCACGCTGACTGTAAAACCGAAGGATCTACCAAACATAGCCATGTTTGATAGTAGTATCACTAGGGTTTTCACCCACCCATCTGGTATTTACCCCACAAGGTAACTAAGAAATACACCCCCGAATCTCGTCCACTAGAAGTTGTTAATCCACAGCTGTCTGTTGTCATTTTTTATGGACAACTGATTGGTGTTAATAGCATATTAACACATTGGTAGAAACGGGGGGAAATCTGAATCCCAGTCGATAAATACCTAGTTACCTAATAACCCACTTATGTGTTCCAACTTAACAATCCAATCCAATTTTCTTTCATATACCTAACCACAGCTAGATCAACTCAATATACCAATTGGGCATTGTTTATTTAACTAGATATTTAGTATTTACCCAACAGCCACATCACATATCCTCTCACGCAACTATTTTTCTACCGCACAACGAAACTTCTCACATACTCCCCCGTCACATTGAGTATTCCCAAATTAATTATAACCAAATTGTGTCAGTAAATATCCACACAATTGTGAGTATTTACCCACACAAGTATTCCATTGCAACCAATATAATATATCCAATGTACGCACATTGGGTATTTACCCATCCAGTTTTGGGTGTTTACCCGCCCAGTTTTGGGTTTTTACCCCACTAACCTTGTCTCCGTGAGCGTGGTACTGATAAGTCTTCAAGTAGGTGCCAAGGCACAGGATCTCGCACTGTGGGCAAGTTTTGTCTGCAGTGGTGCGTAAAAGGGACAGCATGTGCAGAAAGTCCTCGGCCACGTAATGGTCTTCTTCTAGGAAGAGGACTGTGCCTGGGAACATAAGTCAGATATTTTATTCACGGTGCATATGTCGCCGCCAAATGGTTAAACTAGCCGCCGAACTAACTGCCTAGGACGTTCATTGGGCGGCGGCATCCAATTCTAGCGCTAAAGATCATTCAGCCTTGTGACTGAACGAAACGTTTTATAACCTGGCTAAAGGTGGTTAGCCATGCGGTTAGTACCAGACGGAAGTCTGCTGTAGTAGATTCCTCCTCTACCTATACTGGAAATACAATAAAAGCGGCAGCAACGTCTTCAATTTTCGTTTACAAAGCACTTTGGTTTGAATTTCATGATTACATAATAGACCTGACGTTGTACAAACGTCAAAAAAGTCAAAGTAAACAAAATATTTTCTAACATTGAAATCGTTTCTAACGTTGCAATTGTTTCCAACGTTGGCCTCAAAAAAGGTTTAGTTGCACTTTGCGTGGTGACATAATCAGCTGTTACATTGACGCCATGTTGCAATTAGGACTAAATTAAATTGAAACTAAACGGCGGCGGTTTGTTCTTCATTCAGTTTTTTATTAGAAGGCTAACTTTTGATCAGTCAAGTCACTAAACGAAGATGCTTAAAAAGGCTAGCCTTGTGATTGGATGCCGCCGCATCACGAGCGGCCTAGGCAGTTAATTCGACAGCTGACTTAACCACTTGGCGGCGTCTTGCTCTTATACATACAAACAAGGTGTGTCTTCTGACGCTGATAAACGACAATAGGATTTTTATTGACGTTCTACCATCGGCGAAGCTTGGCCTTAATATCTTTTTTATGTAGCCTCCCTAATATGGCGTTAGTCAATTCCATCAGCCTGGTTAGGTTTCTGACGGCAGACCGATTGTCTATTCAGTAGACTGAGGGACCAGACTGACGGATATTCGAATATTTCGATGATTCATCAGTCTGGCGTCAATCCGAGCTTGATCCAGGTCACGGACTGAACTGACACCAGACTGAACGTGTAAACTTCGACTAATATAAGGACTTGCCACTGCTGGGCAAAGGCCTTCCCCCCTTTTAGACCAAGATTTTCGGTAAATTGCCTAGATAATCCTGCAATGGTCTTCTCGGGCGTCTTTGGTCTGAATGTTAGTTAGACCTGAGATTTCCGCACTTAGCCTCATAGTTGGGCCATTGTACGTAGCAAGCGCTAAGGTACGTTAACACTTCAGACACTAGGGTTTCCTTACGATGTTTTTCCTTCACTGTCTGCGAGTGGTATTGCTACTATAATTTCACAAATGTACATAACTTAGAAAACAAAGTCATTGGTACATGCCGGGGTTCGAACCCACGACCTCCCGATTGAGAAGCCGGCGTTCTACACCGCTCCGCTACCATCGCCCTGCCTTTGGTCTGAATGTATTTGGACTTTATTATATAGGGTTCCGTCGTCGAAAGAAACCCTTTGAGCTTTGAGCCTGCCTCTCCGCGGCCCTTAGGCCGCGGAGAGGCAGGCGGACGATCAAGGCACTACGTACAAGGCTACGAGCAAGCACATCAAGGCACTACGTCTTTTACACTACGTCCGATCCGAATACGATCAGAGTCCGTGAAAATACGGGTCTAGAAATCTCGGATCTAATTCGAACTGAGCCTTATTTTAGTAGACTATTGTTTACTAGAACGAAGCATGCGGCGAATATTCGATAGGCTTCCAGAAGGCTCCATTCTAGATGGTTTGCGATAGGACCGCGACAATATTAAGAAGCGCTCGTGGCCTAGTCAAACCGAGTGATTCGATTAAATGATTCGGCTTATGTTAAGAGCAACAGGCGCAGTCAGGTGCTGGATGGATGACCATCCCGTGACTACCGCTAGTGGCATTTTCGCCGAGCGCTTCAGAGCTTCGCAAGGCACAAGAAACCGTTGGTGCCGACTGTCATGTAATGGCAGTCGCTAAGCCATCTGAGAGGCGGCAGAAATTATCAAACTTCTGACAGTAAGGCCCGCCACTGTCTTACAATCCTCCACCAACCCGGTCTTGGCCCCCGTGGTGGAGTATGGCCTAACCCTCCTGCGATGCAGGAGGAGACCCGTGCCCCAGCAGTGGGGTTGATATCGATATATTAATCACGTCTACAAAACGGTAGAACAAAATCTTAGAATTCATTTTTTGCCTACTCTCCCAAACGATCTACTTGGTTGAAACCCACCGAGCCAAGAGAAAGTAATATAGGTATATGCCACAAGGCATGTACCATGTGTCTAACGACAGCATAGGTACCGCCATCTGGTGGCGATTACCCGAACTACTTCACGCCATGATTTTCTAACCCAATCTATATTTAGCTCTCAGCGTGATAGCTTGTTCGGGGGTATGCCACTAGATGGCGCTGTTGCCTTTTCGTTCGAAACCAATATAAATAGACGTTTCTAGTTTTTAAGCCTCTCTTTCGAATACACCGCCGATCGCATCACACGTTTCGACTTTCCCTCGTCTGCTCCCCTGCCTCCTGGTTCACGTCTTTTCACCATGCAAGCCCACTACGACAATAGCCAAAATTCTAGCTTAATGTCAAAGACAGATTGCAAGAAAAAAGGAAGCGAAAGAAAATATTATTTTTGCATACACTACCAAAGGGTGCAATTTTTTTTGTCTGACCACAGAGCTGACTACAACAATTTTGACTTGAACCCCGGCTTGTAATGCTCACCAGTACGCGAGGAGGTCTCTTGAAGCTGGTTGAAGATTCAGAGTTGACTATTTGACTTGAACCCTGGTTTGTAAGGCTCACCAGTACGCGAGGAGGTCTTTTGAAGCTGGTTGAAGATTCAGAGTTGACTATTTGACTTGAACCCTGGTTTGTAAGGCTTACCAGTATGCGAGGAGGTCTCTTGAAGCTGGTTGAAGATTCAGAGTTGACTATTTGACTTGAACCCCGGTTTGTAAGGCTCACCAGTATGCGAGGAGGTCTCTTGAAGCTGGTTGAAGATTCTATTGGCCTTCCACCACCAGTGATGCTTGGTCTGAGTGTATTTTGCTTCCCTGTAATGACCGTGAACGTCCGGATGCAGCGCGTTGTTGCATTTAAGCTTTATTGCCCTGCGTAATAAAGACGATATTAGATTTGTGTAGGTAATCGTCATAAACTTTACAATGGATATAGTAGGCGTGACGACAGTATCAAATAATCAAAGATTTAACAATATTAGGGGAACCTACGTATTAAAAAGATTTACAATACTGATTTAAAAACCTATTTAGATGCTAAAAATTCTACCCATGCCGGGATTCAAACCCGCGACCTCTGGCTATCCGAGCCAGAAACAATAAAATTAGTATAATACTGATTTATATCATTTTTAATGCACTAACCCGTGCTAAGGACAATTTTAAAAACCTATTTAGAGTCTAAAAATTCCACCTATGCCGGGATTCGAACCCGCGACCTCTGGCTGACCGTGCCTGCGCTCTCCCAACGGAGCTAACGGGCGACTTACCGGCTTCAGTGAAATTTCGAACCTCTTTATTATTATTATTCATTTATTTCAGTCAAGGCCCATATAGTGTTAGTAACAATTTGACTTATGCTATGTTAGTAAACTATTTATATCTTACTGTTCAAACTTAGCGTCCCTGGGGCAGTCTCCGGGATCCACGCCCGGGAACTCGTCGGGCCGCGTCTGTATCGAGTACGGGTAGAATATCTGCATCACCTGGAATAAATCAATTAATCGATTAATAACAATAAACCGGGGGGTGGGCAGCAGCGCCCCCTGCAGTACTATTCCACCATATTTGACATGGACACCTAGTTTGACTTGTAACGTTCATTAAGCCGCAGTAACTGCGTTACTTTGAATAAAACCATTTCATTCCATTCCATTCCGTTCCGTTCCGTTCCGTTCCGTTCCGTTCCGTTCCGTCCCGTTCCGTTCCGTTCCGTTCCCTTCCATTTCATTTCATTTCAAAATGCGATCCGCAACCGGCACCCACAGCGTAGGGATTATGGGCATTACCCCTCAATGATAGCACAACCTTGCCCTATGGCGTTCATTAGGGGAGGGCTATGTACAGCAGTGGAGAAGAAGAAGAATAAACTTCATTTGACAAGATTACAAAGAACTACGCGCAGTAGGAACATAATCGAATTCATTTTCATTTTGTTACAATAACCCGGGCTGAGGACAATTTTTAAAAACCTAAAAACCTAATAATACAGATAATATTGTAAAGAGATTCAAAATTTCGCTGATGCCGGTACTTGCTCAGTTGGGAGAGCGCTGGCACGGTTAGCCAGAGGTCGCGGGTGGGAGTCCCGGCATGGGCGGAATTTTTAGCCTCTAAATAGGTATTCAACAATAATCGAATTACCTTGCAAGGAATTTTGTACATGTAGTAGCAATAACATAAGCTAAGTGTGAAGGAAAACATCGTGAGGAAACCTACTAAGCGTCTAAGGTGTTGATTGATTGATTGGAGACGTTTACTGAAAAAAAATACAAGAAAATACAGAAGTTGGTCTCAACCAAACTGCGTAACAGTTCAACTACATCGGCGCTGGAAATTGTCAATCCGAGGTGGGCACGCGTGATAATTAAGCCCGCGCAGTCTCTCTGAGGGAATTCTTGTGCTCTGCACTGGGAGGTATACAGTGTTTCATAAAAAAGTATTATTCGACACTTGTCGAACAATATTTTGAACAATGTAAAATGTGGTGATATGATTTCGCGGACACGAATCTATTGTAAGAACCTATTTAGAGGCGAAAAATTCCACCCATGCCGGGATTCGAACCCGCGACCTCTGGCTATCCGTGCCAGCGCTCTTCCAACTGAGGTAATGGGCGACTCACCGGCATCTGTGAAATTTCGAACTTCTTTACAATACTCTCTGTATTACGTACATGCAGCGACATCTGGCTGAAGTAATTTGCATCAATAGCAGCCCCCAGTACTTACTTTGCATTTAAAAGAATATAATCATGACAGCGATATCATTTCGGAATGGGCGGAATTTTCAGCCTCTAAATAGGTTTTTAGAATTGTCTTTGGCACGGGTTAGTGCATTAAAAATAATAGAATCTATTGTAGTGCACGCGACGCGCGTTCTATACAAAAAAAATGATTTCAACTTATCCCTTCTTACCTTGGTAAAGTCAATACTGCGCACCAGCTCATTGATCTGTGGCGAGTAAAAATCGTGGGAGAAGATGAGCAGTGTCCTGTCGATATCCCGAGCCTGCGCCAGGGAGACTATCAGGTGTCGCAGGTACGTCAGGCGAGTGTGAACCTTGAAGTGCAAGAAATAAAGGTGTTATTCATCATCATCGACCCATTATACAGGGTGTCTCATTCAAATCGGTCAGTATGGGAAAGTCTGAAACTATAAGACATACGAAGATCTGTTCTGAGGAACCATGTCATCGATTTTAATAACAAGAAAAACTGCAATCATACATTTTAAAAAACATCTGTACTCCGTTCGGGAATCGAACCCGGTTGTTTTGAAAAAAAAAAACCTACACTATTTCTATTTAGATATCGATTGTAGGTCTTAAGCAGTAAATGTCTGTATGAAACATGATGTCTAAAATGAATAAAATGCATTGTTTTCACACAAAATGCAATCGTAAGATCGTTACTTAAACGTGTTGAATATTGTATTAAAAAGTCGGTGGTCACTTCGAGCACCTTCTAAAATAAATTAAAGTATGTGAAAACAATGCATTTTCTTCATTTTAGACATCATGTTTCATACAGACATTTACTGCTTAAGACCTACACAATCGATATCTAAATAGAAAGAGTGTAGATTTTTTTTTCAAAACAACTGGGTTCGATTCCCGAAAAGAGTACAGATGTTTTTTAAAATGTATGAATGCAGTTTTTCTTGTTATCAAAATCGATGACGTGGTTCCTCAGAACAGAT
This sequence comes from Yponomeuta sedellus, assembly GCA_934045075.1. Taxonomy (NCBI): domain Eukaryota; kingdom Metazoa; phylum Arthropoda; class Insecta; order Lepidoptera; family Yponomeutidae; genus Yponomeuta; species Yponomeuta sedellus. Next base: position 5,863,934 of record OW203750.1, on the reverse strand, counting down.
CTTCGTATGTCTTATAGTTTCAGACTTTCTCATACTGACCGATTTGAATGAGACACCCTGTATAACCACCGAGGGGCACGGGTATCTTCCCTGAGGAAGGTATTGGCCATACTCCATCACGTGGGCCAAGACCAGTTTGGTGGAGGATTGCAAGACTATGTTACTGTAAGAAGACTTGGTTTCTTCTTCTTCAGGCTATACTAGTCCACTGCTGGACATAGCCCTCCCCTAAAGAGCGCCATAGCGCCCTGTCTTCAGCTTGCCGCATCCAGCATCTGCCTCCAGTTTTTCGCAGATCGTCATCCCACCTGGTCGGAGGGCGTACCATGCTACGTTTGCCGAGTCGCGGTCTCCACTCAAGAACACGTTTACTCCAACGGTTGTCGGTTCTTCATGAGATATGGTGGTGTTATTTGTGAAGCAAAAACTTTCGTAAGTGCATCAGTCGAGCGTGGACTTACGAGGCAAAGGAATAGACGTCTTATGTGATTGGTACATCCCCACTGCTGGGGCACGGATCTCCTTCTGCATCGCAGGAAGGTTAGGCCATATTCCACCACGGGGGCCAAGTCAGGGTTGGTGGAGGATTGTAAGACAGTGGCGGGCCTTACTGTCAGAAATTATCAAGCCACCTCTGACATGGCTTAACGACTGCCGTTATATGACAACCGGCACCAGCGGGTTAACGTGCCATGCGAAGAAAGGAAGCGTTCGAAAAAATGCCACTAGGGGTAGTCACGGGATCGTCACTTATCCAGCACCTGTTGTGACTTAATCCGAACGATTGAATCCAATCACTCGGTTCCACTGGGCCGCGAGCGTTATTTGACTGACAAAATGTTAAGTAAGAAGATAGCGCCTGGTCCACAGAACATAAAAAATGAGAATTTTAAAAACCTATTTAGAGGCTAAAAATTCCACCCCTGCCGGGATTCGAACCCTCGACCTCTCGCTATCCGTGCCAGCGCTCTTTCCAACTGAGCTAATGGGCGACTCACTGGCATCAGGGAAATTTCGAACCTCTTTACACTATTCTCTGTATTACGTACAGGCAGCTTATTCCGGGTTAGTGCATTAAAAATAAAAATAGTATAATAAAAAAATAGTTTTTTTTTCCGATTTTTTATGTTCCGTGGTCCGGTCTATGCTGCGAGCTTGCGGAGTCTGTGAGTTATCGCAAATATATCAGACGAATTTGGACCTTTATTGACAAGAAATAGAGTTGTTATTCGTGCAGCAAAAACTTTCGTAAGTGCGTCAGCCAAGCGTGGACTTAAAGTCAATGGGATAGACGTGTTATTCGATTGAGAATAAGTTATAGGAGAAGATAGTCATCGCCTATGCCGTGAGGGAGATTAAGGGGCACAGCTCGTCACACGTGTGTGAACCTTCACAGACAGGAAATAAATTGTTTATTCGTATGGCATAGCACCAACCCAAATTCTTCCCGCGGGTGTCGTAAAAGGCGACTAAGGGACAGAAACCGGGGGGTAGGCGGCAGTGCTCCTGCAGTACAATTCCACCAAACTGCGATCCCCAACCCGCATGCCCAGCGTGGGGATTATGGGCATTACCGCCCAATGATGGCAAAACCTTGCGCTATGGCGCTCATTATAGGAGGGCTGTGTCCAGCAGTGGACTAATATAGCCTGAAGAAGAAGATGGCATAATTCCTTAAAGATGCGTTTTTCGAGAGTAGATTTAGAAAGCAAGGAAATAAAAGTTTGCATCCTTTAGTAAAAAGTCCACAAACTTTTTATACAGCTGACATTATTTTGGCATTAACGTCACAAAATTGTCATTATCAAATCACAGATTAAAAATACGTAAACAAACAATTTAAATGATTATTTACTTAGCGGGGCGTATTCGCCGATATACACTTATTTATTTTAATCCTTTCCTATTATCTTCGCTTTATTATGTCAAACGACGATTTCAAAGTAAGTGATAGGTGTTTCCGTTTGTTACATAATCTCGTTAGAATTATCAGATGTTAGGCAGTGTATTGGGTCGAGGCAGACAAGCTTAGTCGAAAGGACTCTTCTTAACCCCCAGAATTGACTTACGACTTATTTTTAAGCTACAGTTGAGACTTTCTAATAAGTCGTATCAACTTTTAGACTTCAGCAAAGCATTTTATTTTTATTGTAGCGCTCGTGGCCTAGTCGAACCGAGTGATTGGAGTCAATGACTTGAGTTGAGCAACAACAGGCGCGCTCAGGTGGGGAATGGGTGACAGTCCTGTGACTGCCGCCAGTGGCGTTTTTTCGAGCGCTTCCGTGCTTCGCAACGCACTTCAAGCCGTTGGTCATGTAATGGCAGTCGTTAAGCCATGTCAGATCTTCATCAAATTAAGCCATGTCAGATCTTCATCATCAATTGATAAGTTCTGACAGTAAGGCCTGCCAATGTTAACAACCCTCCACCAACCCGGAATTGGCCCCCGTGGTAGAGTATTTCCTAACCTTCCTGCGATGCAGGAAGAGACCCGTGCCTCAGCAGTCGGGACACAAGGGTTGATATTGAAGGCATTTTATTTAATAAGAAGAAAATATATTGATTACAGCAGCAGTTACACAAAACATTAGGTACATAATATTGACAACGTAACACATAATAACTATAAGTACAACCTTATAATCTTGCTCTCTTTTGCTACTTGGTATCAATATAATTTCGATTTAATTATTTATGTACGTGCACCTACCGACTATATTCTTCATGCAATTTACTCCGTCCAGAGGTTGTCTGGAGGAGATCGCTAAGCGATAAGACCACCAATTGTATAATTTCGGGGTCACCACTATAGGGAAGAACGTGTCATCGCGCTTTCCACTATAAAGGGAAATTTCCCGCCAGGTAAATCGTATGCCTGAGGACGGCCGGTCAAACTGTTGTTAGTCGGACGTTACATCTATGGTATGTCATGAGAAACACTTTGATTGCGCGATGCAGGAATATTGGAGTTTGTAGTGCGCGCGCAGAGTCGACATGTGCTCGCCACAACTTCACGACTTTTTTCTGGTTATGCAATAAAGTGTTCTCAATCTCTATCTATCTACATTGAGACACATCATTGAAACATCTAGATTTCTAACCCGAAGTGGCATAAAAGCTCTTTCAGTTTTCATTTCATTTCTTGACGCACGAGCACTGTTACTCGAATTGGACTGAGGGAACAAGTATTAATTATTATCTGCCAGGAGGAGACAAAGAAGTTTTCAGCGGAATCACTACCCCCCTTGAAGCTGCGGAAACCGAAGCAGATTAAGTTCCCGCGCCGCACTCCCTCCGTGGTCGAACCACCGCGCGAAATAGTCTATGTGACAGCGGATAAAACCACGTGTGCCCGATGCGACTGCTACAACCCACGGGACGCGCCTTATGTCAAACCACCGTGAGTAAAGACGAAAATAAGATACGGCCCCAGTGTGATACTCTGAGGAACACCCATTCAAACCGTAAGTAGTTAGACAAATGCGGCTATCACACGGCCCCAGTGTGATACTCTGAGGGACACCCATTCAAACCGTAAGTAGTCAGACAAATGCACTGAGAGAGAGACAGAAATACTAGAAATAAACAGACAAAGGGTAGACAGATAAACAAATAGGCTAACAATAACAATAACTAAACGAGTTAAAGCTAGACAGCCATGCAAAAAAAAAGGTTTAAAATCACGCTTGTGTCTGTTTTAATAGAGGAGGAAAGAAGGGAGGCAATTGGTAAAAAATTTAGTAAATAAATATTAAAAAATGGTTGATTATAAATGACAGTCTTTGAGTTTTGATCAAATAGTAAATAAAAGAGCAAGAGAGACAGTGTGAAAGAGAAGAAAAGAAAGAACAGATAACCTTTTAATGAAGTCGAACATTGTTCTAGAAAACTCGACCCATGTCAACACTCGCCGCTGACGCTGTACGAGCTGACAGCTGACATTGTCGACAAACTGCCTTTGCCTGAAGCCTTTAAATGGAGCGTCGAAGACGTGGCCAACTGGATGTGCGAGGATGTAGGCTTGCCTCGATACAAGGTAATCATCACCATCAACCCATTATGTCCTCATCGAGGGGCACGGGTCACATCCCTGAGGAAGGTATAGGCCATGCTCTACCACGAGGGCCACGTCCGGATTGGTGGAGGCTTGCAAGACTAGTGACTGGTCTTACTGTCAGAAGTTTTCAAGCCGCCCGCCCTAAGGCCTCTGACTTGGCTTAATGACTGCCATCTATGGACGGCAGCCGGCACCAACTGCTTAGCGTACCTTGCGAAGCACGGAGCCGCTTGAAAAAAGTCACTAGCGTTAGTCATAGACGGTCACCCACCGGTGCACTGAATGCGTCCTCTTGTGCTTAACCTTCGTGATCGTTTTTTAAGATCACTCAGGCAGCCGCGGCTAGGAGCGACTCGGCAATATAATTGAGTAAACCATATTATTCTCCTCAGTCCTGATTCCTTTTCGGCGGTACAGTCTATTTATTCTTACTTGTCCAATTTAGTAAACAAGATTCTAACCTTAAAATTGAGGATGCCTAAACTAGACATTTTCTCGCAAATTCATGAACTATGTTTATAAAATTGGCAGCGTGTTATCTAAAAGAGTGTTCCAAGTTACTTCATTTATGGAAATATGGCAGTTTTGGACTAAAAAGTTACAGTTGTAGAATCTTGTTTACAAAATTGGACAAGTAAGAATAAATAGACTGTATAGTAATGTCTAAACGACACTTGTGTTTTAAAGTGAAATTATGCCATAGTGGTCGAATTTGCGCCTAGAATTCCAGCTCGTCTATTTTTGTCCCGATACTGGTCGGTTCCAGCTGGACTGAGCGTCTCTAAGCAGTTTTCCGACGACCTGTTTTTAGTTCCAGTGAGGTCCAATTTCGGACCAATTGTGAATAGGTGATTTTATAAATCTCCTAATTGTACTCAATCCAATCCAACGTCACTTAGGCATCTTTATCCCCATTGTATGCCCAATGCAACGCCACTTTCGCATCCTAATCCCCTTTGTATGCCCAATCCAACGTCACTATGGCATCTTTATCCTCAATTCATGCCCAATCAAACGCCACTTACGCATCTTTATTAAGTAGGGCCTATGACCTCAAAAATTGATCTTACTGGTACATTGAGATTTGGTGATAATTTGTCGGACCGGACGGTCCACAGACCGAATTTAACTCGTATAACGAATGAACTAATTACGAACGATGAAAGATTTGTAGAGAATAATGTAGGACTTTTAAGTGAAAATCTTTCAGTTCGTTTTTGAGGGTCAACTCCATGCCACGAAAACATGTCGCCTCGGCGAAGGCTGTAACTCTGTAACGGCGTATCGTGTGCAATTTACATATCGTTTAGTAAAACAAAGTAGCCATTAGCCGCGTACTGACTGAACGAGAATCCTCGCGAGGCAGCCTCGGACGTTTGCCGCGCGCCTTTTGCCGCGCGAGGCCGAGGCACGTCCTGACCGATCGAGGATTCCTCGCGAGGATCTTCGCTCAGTCAGTGCGCGGCTAATGCCTAGATTCCCTTGTCTCATGCCACTAGATGGCGCCAGTGCCGCACAACACATTGCGCAGTTTGAGCTAAACGCTTACTTATAAGACGTTGCATGTTAAACCAGCGACCGTGTTACCCTACATAGCCCTATCGGTGTTCCTCTTTCACAGGAATGCATAGAAGACAACTTCATAGACGGCATGCGTCTCCTGATGCTGGAGGATCCCTCTAAACCGCCAATGATAAACATCCGCGACTATAAACATGTTCTGGTGAGCGATATAAAAATATTATTTTCGTTATAACTGCTGTGATACGCGGTGTCTACGCCATCATCGTAGAGGTTTCATCGACAGTAGGTTCCATTGTACATACATACATTCATTCTTCTCTTGTTGTTTTGCATTGTCATTGCATTTCTGCTACCTACTATTTTAAGAAATTGTTTTTAGCACTACCTAAATTTTGCATGAAATTTAGTTTTCTAGTAAGTAATTTCTTAGTTCTTTTTACACTTTTGTTGAAGAGTAATATCGAACTGTATAGGTACTACTATTTTAAGAAATTGTTTTTAGCACTACCTAAATTTTGCATGAAATTTAGTTTTCTAGTAAGTAATTTCTTAGTTCTTTTTACACTTTTGTTGAAGAGTAATATCGAACTGTATAGGTACTACTATTTTAAGAAATTGTTTTTTTCCACAATGGTAATCGAAAGAGCAGGACTTTCAGTAATACAGGTTTTTACCTATTACGGGGTTTTTACCCTTTTAAAAATTGTAAAATTTTGGGATAAATATTTTTTTATTTTTTTTTATTTTACTACACATTTTCTCGTTGGCAAACCCAATAATTGCCCCAAGAAGCCTTTTATTTCATGCACGGCTTAGAACAGTTAACAAGACTTAATTCCATCTCTAGATGGCCTTACCGCGCGGCATAAATGACGTGATTTTTCTCCACGCTTTCTCATTCATTCATTTATTCAAAGCTCACTCACTCACTCACTCACTCACTCACTCACTCACTCACTCACTCACTCACTCACTCACTCACTCACTCACTCACTCACACACTCGCTCGCTCGCTCACTTACTCAAGTGCTCATTGGTCGAGCCCCGCTGCGCGTTATCACGAAATATATTATAAGCTTCCTATCACGTAGCGCCATCTTGCTTTACGCAGTGAAATAAAGCGAGGTCGATGGGTAAAATGAAAACGTTTACAAAACGGTAACATGCAGCGGAGTTGCCGAGACTAAGAAGATCGTTGAGCCAGTGAGTGAGTCAGTGATTGATCAAGTGAGTGACCTAACTAATCAATGATAAAATATCTGAGTCATTTACCCGTATTCCAAGACGTTCCTCAAAGTCTCCTCGACTCAATACTCAATGGAGGTGGAGTCGAGGAGAAGTGGAGCCATTTCCTTGAGTTAGTAGTACCAGTCAGTGTTTGGAGTGTACTCGAGTGAGTACAATCAATACAATCTGTGGTTTAACTCGAGGTGAACTCGAGTGAGAACTTGTTTTTTATATTGGCAATGGCGATGTCATCGCTAAGGAAGGTTTGACAGGCAGAAGTTTTTCTTTCTTGAAGAGACTTTAATGTAGGTCCCCAGGGTACCTTAGCTTTGACAGTTGAATCTTCGACTCGATTGAGAAACTCGCTCGATTGGAGGAATTTTAGAATACTATTTTCCTCGGTTGAGAAAGAGTGGATTGAAGGAAAACTTCGAGGAATGTCTTAGAATATGGGTGTGAGGCCTTTTCTACAAATGTACAGTGCTACACAAGAAATGAGTCTCGCGGATGTACCTGCGCAGATGACCAAATTTTGGATGTGCGGCAAGTTGATCGACCAATCAGATAGTTTCATTTTATGGCGAGCCGCGCGCCTTTGTTGCTATTGGTTGATTCAACATCATCGATGCAGGTGACTATTAGTTTGGCAATATTAGCGTGAGCGAAATAGGTAGCGCTACTGCGGCAATCAATTCTGCACCTTAACCGTATCGGTTAAAGATCATGTTGAATGTACTTATAGCTTCGGGTACTTTCGTTACACTTCTTCCTAGTCTGCGCGAACGTAGATTCCCGAAGGGACTTTTATGATGTGTAGTACTGTACGAAGGCCCCCAACAAGAGTCCAGCAACCCCCGGCATCATAATCACACTGCTAGACAAAGAGGTAAATGGCTGCCGCAAAAACAAACTGCACGTTCCAGATGATCACATGTAAAGTTCGCGAACTGTACAGTACGGATTTCATTCTGTTCGCGCGAAGCATTGGTCTTCCGCCGCGTCGGCCCGGCGTCCACTGCACTTGGTTCAAGTCCCGGACGGGACCCAACTGGGGGATCAGGCAGAACTGGACGCGGTAAGGCTACACAAGAAAACCACCTAAGGCAGCTCTGTGGGCGAACAAATGGGGGCTTGTACATTTCTGAAACTACTCGCTGACCTTGAACGATAATATCATGGGGAATCCCGATGATCGAGGTGTAGACATTTCTGAACGCTGAAAGTAGGAATCCACTGTGGGCACATGGAGTGAAATAGCCCAAACTATGTGCGATAAAGGAAGCGCTCGTGGCCTAGTCGAACCGCGTGAGTCAGTTGCAGGATGGGTGACCGTCCCACGACTACCGCAAGTGGCATTTTTCCGAGCGCTTCCGTGCTTCGCAAGGCACGTTAAGCCGTTGGTGCCGGCTGTGTAATGACAGTCGTTAAGCCGTGTCAGAGGCCTTATGGGCGGCTTGAGAACTTCTGACAGTGAGGCCCGCCGCTGTCTTACAATCCTCCACCAAACAGAACTTGGCCACCGTGGTGGAGTATGGCTTAACCTTCCTACGATGCAGGAAGAGACGCGTGCACCAGCAGTGGGGACATTCATGGGTTGATATCGATGTGCGAAGAGACATCTACAGGCCTCAACAAAGTCCCCATGTAATGGGGACATGAGGACGCAAATGGTGACGTCAATACGAATCACTTTTACTACGTGAATCACTTCAAACCTTACACCCAAGTCGTAACTTCTACCCAAAGGTGCTAACTTCTACCCAACAGTCTTAAATTCTACCAAACCGCCTTAACTTCAGCTCAACAGTCTTAACTTCAACCCAACAGTCTCAACTTCTATCCAACAGTGTTAACTTAAACCCAACAGATGCGATATACTCCGATGGATGAAAATATTGGACCCAGCGCCGGTGCACCGGGATCACTGGGATTTAGTCTGGTAAGTGCGGCACACCTTTATGGTCTTTCTTAAGCTACAGAAATCGTCGGTTCGATTCCCACGCAGTGTGCAACACTCATAGTGTGACTCACACGTTTTAATGATCGGAGCAGTATGTGTTTTAGGGTTATAATGTCCGCAAAGAATCTTTATAGTTTCGCCAAGTCCATCCATCTGGATCTCTAGACTGTCTGAAACTTAGTACAGACACATCAAGTACTAGAAAACTAAAATTCGACATAGTCCTAGTCGAATTCACTCACTTGCACTTGTGAGCCTGTGAGGATGCCTCGTGTTTGAGGCGAAACACGTCGCGTATTTTCTCACACAAGTATTGGTGTCGGTGGTGGTGTGTTCATGTCTTGATTCTGCTTGAAAAAGTGGGAGGGAGTGCGGTGCATTAACGAACCACATGGTGCTTGTGGGATTTTTGGCGGCTGAGCAAAGTAATATTCACATTTTAATGCTATAGATATACAGCCGCTCGTAGCCCCGGCTGCCTCAGTGTTCTTAAACGATCACGAAGGTTAAGCAACCTTTGCGCATGAATGGATGAACGTCTATTGACTAACGCTAGTGGCATTTTTCCGAGCGGTCCCGTCTTTCGCAAGGCACGTGAAGCAGCTTGTGCCGGCTGTCATATAATGGTAGTCGTTAAGCCATGTCAGAGGCCTTATGGGCGGCTTGATAACTTCTGACAGTAAGACCAACCCGGACTTGGCCCCCGTGGTGGAGTATGGCCTAACCTTCCTGCGATGCAGGAAGAGACCCGTGCCCCAGCAGTGGGGACAAACAAGGATTGATAACATCCGTTTGAAAAGTTATCTAAAATTAATTTTACAGTTAATTTTACATAACTTTTCAAAATAGTGAAGAAAAATTTATACAGAGCAGGAAGTAGTATTACACTTCCCTAGGGAAGAAACCGTGCCCCTCGGTGGGGACATAATGGGTTGATGATGATGATCACGGCCAAGAAAGCTTTACAGGTTAACGAGTAATATGCGGCCAACTTAAAAAAGGAACACTTCGTAAAAAATCCATTGAAAATTGCTTTGGTAAAGTTAATAGTTCTTTAGCGCAGGTAAAAATATCCCTCCTTCTTCGGAACCTCACAATGGGCGTGGCCCGACACGCACTTGGAGATTTATTTTTGAATCACTCGTATGAAATTGTATCGCCAAATGCGACGTAAATCACACTCGTCTTCTAAGTAGCATGATCTCGTTTTTCCGTATTTTTGAATCCATTATATCTATTAAGGATTAGATATTCTTCAAAATTCATTTTCTACACTGAAGATCGCAATATTTACAATCTACAACAGTTATCAGGAACAAATTCACATTTATCGCTAGGTAGGTAGCTGTGCGCAGCACAATACAAATTAACACAAATTTTGACAGTTAATCTATCGATCGACATACGAGACGAGTGGTAAGGACCATTCGTTGCAGTCGAGTGATTCAAAAATACGGAATTTCGTGTGTCGAACGAAAATCAGTAGAAATCGAGCGCTCGAAGCGAGACGAGTGATTCAAAAAAAGAGCTCCTGGTCCGTTTTTTCATATTTGTCATATAAAAAATACTGTATGTTTGCACCACATCACAGGTACTTGAAACCGGATTTCCCGCATACCAAATTTGGCCGGATAAAGGAACGGGAATTGGATCCAGAACAGAGGATCCCGCACTACGTGCAAACGGTTGACAGATGCGATGAATATACGGTAAGTTAAGAACTTTCTAACCGTCCTCCTTCTTGCGGTAAACAAAATACTCGATACATTTACTCCTTGTGCGAAGAATACTCGACACAAAAACTCCTGGTGCAAATAATGATCCCACACTACGTGAGACCTGTTGACAGATGCGATGAATATATACGGTAAGTTCGGGACTTTTTAACCGTACTGCTTCTTACGGTAAAAATACTCGATACCAATACTCCTTGTGCGAAGAATACTCAACATAAAAACTCCTTGTGCAAATAATTTATTGAGATTTGCCTTGACAAGAAGTGTAGCATTAGTATAACACTGTTTTGTATTTTTCGCTGTCATTAGTAAAAAAATTGATCAACCTGATAATAATAACCAGAACATTACTGTTAACATTAGTAATTGCTTCGATTTCAATGTGGATTTCAATTAATTTAATATTACGTAAACCTTAATAAATAAAAAAAACCGGCCAAGTGCGAGTCAGACTCGCGCACCGAGGGTTCCGTACATACCTGTATTATAGACCTGAGTATTTGGTATGAATTTCAATTTAATACCTCTACGCGTTTATGAGGAAATGGGTAGTAAGTTTAAAATTATTAAAAAAATATATATTATGTGATGTAACTAAAAATTTATGGTTTTCGTAATTTTTCCTTTATCTATGCTATAAGACGTTACTTCGTACCAAATTTCAAGATTCTGAGTTCACGGGAAGCACCCTGTAGGTTTTGATTCCCTTGCAAGTGTCGAAAATTTGCGGCATAAACGGCTGTATCTTTTGATTGCGTTGGCTTAGAAGTTTGATTTTTTCACAGCTTCAAGGGACAGTAGACCTGAGTAATTGATATAAATTTCAGCTTCATACCTCCACGCGTTCCTGAGAAAAAGGGTCTTGACAGACGGACGGACGGACAGACGGACAACAAAGTGATCCTATAAGGGTTCCGTTTTTTCCTTTTGAGGTACGGAACCCTAAAAACAATAATACAGTATCATAGTTTTTCAAACGCTTTTCGAAGCGCTCGTGGCCTAGTGGAGCCGTGTGATTAAAAGCAATCACTAAGGTTAAGCAACAACAGGCGCGGTCAGGTGCTGTGCTGTGTGACCATCCCGTGACTACCGCCAGTAGCAATTTTTCCGAGCGCTTCCGTGCTTCGCAAGGTACGTTAAGCCGTTGGTGCCAGCTGATATGTAATGGCAGTCGTTGAACCATGACAGAGGCCTTCTGGTCTACTTGATGACTTCTGACAGTAAGGCCCGCCACTGTCTTACAATCCTCTACCAACCCGGACTTGGCCCCCGTGGTGAAGTGTGGCCTAACCTTCCAGCGACGAAGGAAGAGACCCGTGCTCCGGCAGTGGGGACATACAAAGGATTGATACCATACCATAGTTTTTCAAAGTTAACATTCGTCTTTCCCCATTCAGACTCCGCGGAGGTTCCGGCTTCTGAACCTGCCAGAAGAGCGCCAACTCATCTGGATGGAAAGACGACCTCCAGAAGAGACAAAGCCCAAAAGGAGGCGGGAGAAAAAGAGGAAGAAAGAGTCCACCCTGATCCGCAAGCCCGTCGACGCGAGCGGACTCACCGGGAAAGAGTTTATACTGGCCAGGCGACTCATGCCCAGAAGAAAATTCTTCAGTTAGACTATTAAATTTAGAGTCGGCCGACTAAAGCACTTAAGTCAAATTGTCATTGAATTTTTGTTCTCTACAACATAAGTAACATAGCGGTGAAGGAAAACATCGGGAGGAAACCTGAGTGCCTGGTGTTCAAACACCTCAGCGCTTAAAGTTGCTAAACCGAGGTGGGCACGCGTGGTAATTAAGCCCATACTCTCTCTCTCTCTGAGAGAAGGCCTGTGCTTAGTGGTATTCAAAATAGCAGTTAGTTTATTTATTTATTTTTGAAAAAAATTAAAATTATGTCACATATAGTAATACAATATCGTAACAAAGATAATAAAAATGTTATAGAGTTTCGTAGAGTTTTTAGTAGCCAGGCGACTCAAGTTCATACTGGCCAGACGACTCATTAAGTATAACTTTAAAGGAAAATCAACGCGACGTTTCTTTTACTCATCTGCGTAATCAGATCTCTTCAAACGAATTGAACATTTGATTGTCATGAATGAAGTGTCAAATGAAAGTTACCGGCGCTGCAAGTGTTGCCATATTATTTTTATTTTATGGATCAGCATGCGTATGAGTGTGATTTACTCATTGATATAAACTTGCATTTTTTGTTAAACTAGGTGTTTAACTTTGAAAATTTGTGTTTCGTGAAGTTTTTGACATAGTGAAGTGCTTTTTTTCTGGTAGGATGTTAGCATGTTAAGCAAGTTTTTAAATTAGAAAGCAAAGTTTCTTTTCCCGGATTTTTTTTCACAGCCACCGAAAACTGAGCTGGTAAGACGGGCTAGGCCGCTCCGTATTCAACGCAAATATTCAATAATTAAAGTGAGGGTAGGTGGTCTATCGTCAAGCCTTAATATCAAGTCGTAACATCTTAGAACACGTCTTGATTTATCATGAGGCGTGACTGGTCAAGTATCAACCTGTCTTACTTAAATAAAAAAAACTTTTAGTTTTTCGCATCGGGCCGACACAAAGCACTCACTACGTCCGCGGACAGGTCCGGCGATAAGTAATCGCGATTAGACCCGTTGAATATATAACATAACATTTACATACAGGCACATACATTGCTTCTGGCCATACTAGGATACCCTGTGTCGTGGGAACCAGAAACGACATCACAAACATGTAAACATCCAAGAACTAGGGTTTTTTTCCCCAGCATATGACCATGAAAAACTAACCTGTATCGCGATGATGACCGTGTCGTTTTGTACTGGTCCGAAGATGTCTTCGTTGTAAATAGTTTGTAGCTCGTTGCTTTGCTGTATGAGACGGCGGATCTCGGAGACATTGAGTGGCGGCGGCTCGGTCGCGTTCGCGCCTGGGAGCGATTCAGTGAATCAATGAGTCAGCTAATCATTCAATGAGTCAGTTATGCAGTGTATCAAAGAGTCAGGTAATCAATGATTCTTTGAGTTTGTTAATCAATGACTCAGTGAGTTAGTTAATCAATGATCGCCTGGAAGCGAATCAGTGAAACAATGATTTAGTTAATCAATCATTCAGTGAGTCAGTTAATCAATGTGTCAGTGAGTCATCCAATCAATGATTCCTTGATTTCGTTAATCATTGACTCGTGAGTTAGTCAATCAATGATCAGTGACTTAGTGGGTAATCAAATGCTCGGTGAGACCGTTACTCAATAACTCAGTGAGTCAGTTAATAAATGACTCAGTGAGTCGCTTCATCGGTGGAGGTGGATTAAGACGTCTTCTCGCCTGAACGTACCCAGTGAGTCTGTATATCTGTGACTCATTGAGGCTGAGAATTTGTGAATCGGTGGACAGTTTTTGCCTACAAGAGCAAAAGATACAATAAGTCAGTTAATTTGTGAGTGGTTCTATCAGCAACTCAATGTGCCCAGTGAGTCAGTAGATCTGTGATTCAGTGGACGGTTACCGCCTCGAAGAACAAGAAATACAGAGCTAGTCAGTGAATATGTGAGTGCTTCAATCAGCGACTCAATGTGCCCAGTGAGTCAGTGATGAATAAGTCATTAAGTCAGTGAGTCAGTGGACGGTTCCCGCCTACAAGAGCAAAACAAAGAGTCAGTCAATTAATCGATGAGTGAGTCAGCGTGCTTTTACGTACCGGAGCCGTTCTTTTGATGTACTGTTAAGTACTTGTGCAGCTCTGGCGGCACCAGAGCCAACACCTGCTCCGACGTCTCGTTGGCATTCATCAGCTCCTCTGAAATATAGAACATGGAACATTCATTTAAGAACAATGCGGTTCTATCTGACTGCGGAAGCGAAGGAGGTTATGTATTTTATGATTATTTAGTGTATAAGGTCGTGATTTGAGGTGGGGCCGCAAGAGACCGCCGGAACCTTTGCAACTACTGGAAATTTTTTGAACTAAAACTTTCGTAAGCACAACACACTGTAGACTTTTAGTCCGGATCTACTTACGGGTGTTGTTATATCGGAAGAGTCCGACCAGGTTTCGCTCCGATTCGCAGAGCTTAATCATGGTGAGCAGAGACGGAGCTCGCGTCGTCGGTTGCTCGTCTCACACTGCTCTGCGAATCGAAGCGAAACCTGGTCGGACTCTTCCGATATAACAACACCCGTAAGTAGATCCGGACTAAAAGTCTACTGGAAAATTGTTCTTAGTAACGAACATAACATCGGCCTTTGGATCTACGCAATGAGATGATTTATACAGCGTCTAGTTGCTACTTCACTCACATTAGGGACCATCCATGCATAACATTAAAGCCTGTAAAATGCATGACTTTTGTAAAAGTTGTGTAAACTCTGTTAATTAAAGAACTTTCAAAAGACTAAGCTTGAAGTTTCTTTGTCCATTTTTTCTCCAAAATGATCTAGATTTTGAAATTGACACCTAGTTTGAATTGTAACGTTCATCAAGCCGCAGTATCTGCGCTACTTTGAATAAAACCTTTTCATTTCATAAATTACGTCACACGTTAAGGGTTAGAGAGGGACTCAAAGTGTCACATGGTGTGACAGGGGGGTGGGAGGGCTTCTAAGTTTCGTGACGTCAAATTTCCAAATTGAATCGCTCGTAGCCCCGGCTGCCTGAGTGATCTTAAACGATCACGAAAGTTTAGCAACATAAGGCGCGTTGAGCGCATGAATGGTTAAGCCGTCTATGACTAACGCTAGTGGCATTTTTCCGAGCGTTTCCGTGCTTCGCAAGGCACGTTAAGCAGTTGGTGCCGGCTGCCGTCGACAGATGGCAGTCGTAAGGCCAAGTCAGAGGCACTAGTCTTGCAAGCCTCCACCAATCCGGACTTGGCCCCCGTGGTGGAGTATGGCCTATACCTTCCTCAGGGAAGAGACCCTTGCCCCTCGGTGGGGAAATAATGGGTTGATGATAATGACATTTCCAAAACTGGGTATTAAATACGCGAACTTTACACTATTAACGAAATACTCAAAACAACTCTGCTTGCCACTCTTCATATAAAACTAATTTTGGAGCTGCTGTTTGAATTCAATAGTTTCCAAATTATACTATTTTTATTCTATTTACTCTATTTATTCTATTTACTCTACCAATTGAGCTCAATTGGTAGAGCGCTGGCACGGATAGCCAGAGGTTGCGGGTTCGAATCCCGGCATGGGTGAAATTTTTAGCCTCTAAATAGGTTTTTAGTTTCCAAATGTAAAATTGCTAAATATGTGTGACGTCACACTAGGGAGGGGGGAGTCTCAGAGATATGACCAGCTGTGACACGGGGGAAGGGTCAAATTATCACGATATTCGTGTGACGTAATTTATGGATGACCCCTCAGATGGGCGGAGGGACCTCTCGAACGCTGGGCCTGAGACATTGTTTTTTAGATGGTGTAGGCTTAGCAGACAACGAACAAATCAACCCTTGTATGTCCCCATTGCTGGGGCAAGGTTCCCTTCCTGCATCGCAGGAAGGTGCGTCAGCCCGGTTTAGCTCATTTAACCGGTTAAATCGATGTTTCGCGTACGAAATGATCGACTTAACCGGATTCGTATGCGAAATTATCGATTTAACCGGTTAACTCGGGTTAAATGAGCTAACTCGGGCTGACGCAAGTGGGCCTTAGGAGGCAAACATAACGTGAAACAAATACTTACTGTCTATTTATTCTTACTTGTCCAATTTAGTAAACAAGATTCTAACCTTAAAATTGAGATTAGATGCCTAAACTAGACATTTTCTCGCAAATTCATGAACTATCATGAACTATGTTTATAAAATTGGCAGCGTGTTATCTAAAAGAGTGTTCCAGGTTACTTCATTTATGGAAATATGGCAGTTTTGGACTAAAAAGTCACAGTTTAAGGGTAGAATCTTGTTTACTAAATTGGACAAGTAAGAATAAATAGACTGTAAAACACTTTGACGGTAATCAAAATACCCAAGAAAAGCAAAGCACGGCAAACCCAGGTTTCTCATACGCTGTTAGTTTTTATACGCTTGAGAATTATGTCTTGTGTTACTTTGAA
Organism: Yponomeuta sedellus; assembly: GCA_934045075.1. NCBI lineage: Eukaryota > Metazoa > Arthropoda > Insecta > Lepidoptera > Yponomeutidae > Yponomeuta > Yponomeuta sedellus. The sequence goes on along the minus strand of OW203750.1, from coordinate 5,847,365 downwards.
TGACAGGATGCGCAATAGTCTGATTAGAGAACGTTGTGGACTGAAAGAGGATGTAGTGACTAGAATTGAGAAAGGAATGTTGCGTTGGTTTGGACATGTGGAGAGGATGAAGGAAGAAATATTGACGAAACAAATATTGTATATTGCGAATGCGAGTGAAACGGCTGGTAAGGAACGTCCCAGGCGGACATACACGGGATGTATTAGCAAAGGGGAAGATAAAAAGTACCCGGGACCGGCGTGCGTGCATGCAACGACTTATGAACGTTGATGAGGCGAACGTGATCTGTCAGGATCGTGGCAAGTGGCAGTCCCTGGTCTCTGCCTACCCCTCTGGGATACAATCGTGAGGTTATGTATGTATGTTAGTTGTTTTTTTCTCTGCAGCTTGACCAATCAACAGCTACACACTTCTTCTTGGTCATGGTCGGTAAGCAATTATAAGCCACAGATCGCTAGTATTTTAAAAAAAAACCTATTTAGAGGCTAAAAATTCCACCCATGCCGGGATTCGAACCCGCAACCTCTGGCTATCCGTGACAGCGCTCATTCTACTGAGCAAATGGGTGACTCAACGGCATCAGTGAAATTTCGAACCTCTTTACAACACTCTCTGTATTACGCACAGGCAGCGACATCTGGCTGAAGTAATTTGCATCACTTGCAGCCCCGAGTACCTACTTTGCAGTTAGGTTTTACATCGGAATGATATCGCTGTACCCACATGATTATATTCTTTTTAATGCACTAACCTGTGCTAAGGACAATTTAAAAAAAAAAGATCCCTAGTAGTCCTCATGAAAAGGCTTAATTGTAGGCTGATGTTGCATGCCTCACGATGCCAAACCACTCCACTCGGTTAGATGCCGCTGTGCATACATACAGATGGCTGCCCACAGTGGACTGAACTTGGTCGGTCCATCGTATTGGTGCTCTACCGAGTGTTCACAGTAGATTAAAAGAAACTGGGTTTCACCACAATAAGCCCAATAACCTCCCAAACCACAAAAAGTGTCAAAACACATTGTGCTGTAGATTCGCGATCGAAGATCGACTGCTGTTTTCACGTTCGTCGTATTCGGTTAATTATTAATTTCTCGTGTTAGGCCAGGTTTTCACGGTCTTAGTACGCTCGGACCGAGTGCGCCATCCGAGTAAACTAATGCTTCTGATTGGACGGTTTTCATGACAACACCAAATAGCCAATCAGAAGCATTGGTTTACTCGGCTGGCGCAAAAACGCGGTAAAAACGCGGCTTTAGAGGCGAAACGCGTCGCGCATTTTCTCACACAAGTATTGGTGTCGGTGGTGGTGTGTTCGTGTCTTGCTTCTGCTTGAAAATGTGGGAGGGAGGGCGGTGCATTAACTAACCGCATGGTGCTTGTGGGATTCTTGGCGATATTTAGCAAAGTAATTTTCACGTTTTTAATGGAATTATAGATATCTGGAAAGTAACGCCTGATTCCATACAATTATTTATTTATTTATCTATCTAATATATTAAAATCTCGTGTCACAATGTTTGTTGTCGATCGCCAAAACGGCTTCACTGATTTTTATTATTTTTTTACATAAATAGTCTAAAAATAGGACTATTTTTAAAACGGTAACAAAATTATGAAATTAAATTATTCATTTTATTTCATTTAATTGCCGAAAATAGACAGGCATCAGATAAATGCGAAACAACCGCCAGACTGAAGGCTGTACGCTAAATCATACTTTCGGCGAAAACGTTTCTATTAATTCATATACTATAGGATAAGCAATATTTTTATTAATGTTTATTATGTTCATCATTCTGTAAATATGTAGGTCTAGAAGTGCCTATATATATTTTACTTACTATTTAAGTACCTAGTGATTTGTACAACTTGTGTATAGTAGTAAATATTTACTTATAGCTATAAATTAAGTTTAATTAAGTTTAATATAAAATAAATTTAATATTAAACTTAAGATTACTACGACTAAAAAAAAACTAAAGCCACCTGGCTATAGATTTTTTTTTAGTCGTATTTTCCATTTCCCATCTCTGTTTTATCATACAGAATCTTTCTTAGGCTGTATGGAAGATATCTTTTTAAATAAGCCCACCTTTGTTCGTCACTTACCTGTTATTTAAATATATTTTTTGTCTTTAAATTTTTGTTCAATAACGAGTAATAAACCATTGGAGTAGCAATCACGCCTATCGCGCATCTTCAGCATATAGTGTGTTCAGATCCTAACACCCCTTTCCATGTAAACGACACAATATAAAACACAGCGAAGTTCATACTTACTGCGAAACCGCACTACGCCCGATCCGAATCCGTGAAAAGACAGGTCTAGAATTGTCGGACCTAATTCAATATATTTGAACGTAAAGAATTTACATTCTGTTTGCTGAATGTCAAAGTACAATGTCACATGAAAGTGAAAGCCGCTGCCTTCGGGCCGTAGTGTAGTGGAGAAAAAGACAGCGGGAAAAAAAGCCTCCACTCTGACCATCTTTTCTGAAGTCATCTTAAATCTAATACATCAGTTACCACCTATACGTATGATATGAGATTCCATGGTTGCCATGAATAACTTTCAAAGAAATGCCAAAGCATAAGTTAATTGTTCCCTTCGGCCACTTTGGAAACCAAAGTTTCGAAACCAGTTTCGAAAACAGAATTATTTTTACATACATACATACGTACATACATACATATGCATACATACATACATAACCTCACGCCTGTATCCCAGAGTGGTAGGCAGAGACCAGGGACTGCCACTTGCCACGATCCTGACAGATCACTTTCGCTTCATCAACGTTCATAAGTCGTTGCATGCACGCACGCCGGTTCCGGGTACTTTTTATCTTTCCCTTTGCTAATACATCCCCTATCTGGTCGATGTATGTCCGCTTGGGACGACCCTTACCAACCCTTCCACTCACATTCGCAATATATATTTGTTTCGTCAATCTCTTTTCCTTCATCCTAGTTATTACATCTTATTTATTTCCTTCTTCCTTCTGTTTTTAGGAAACCTGGTTTCGAATAAAGAAAATTCAATCTGTTTTCGAATCTGGTTTCTGGTTTACCTATGTCGGGACAACATAATAAGTGCTGCGGACCTAATTCGTACATTGCTTACGCACTAGTCCGATCTCTGATCTAATTTCAAACAGTCCCATAAACACTGTTATTCTCCACTCGTGGGGTAACATAATGCAAGCATGCGCCGCCACACAGAACAGAACTAGACTTGATGCCTCGCCCAAGCCACGCCCCGCTCTCGTACGCAGCTCGGATTTGGTCAATAAATAATCTTATCCGAAATGGAGACTGTCGGATGACGAAGAGACATCGGATGTCGGAAGCCGTTCCAGTGCGTAAACTACCGTAGAAATAGTTCTACGACTTCTTCGGATCGTATTTTCACGGACTCTGATCGGACGTAATCCGAAATCGCTCTTACGCCATGAATTTTGGATAGTTTGAAAGCCATAGGAAGGCGTACTAAAACGGGCTGAGATACCATAATATTTACATTGATGTTGGACTTTATTTCAAATTGATAATGTTGATATGAAGCGCTCGTGGCCTAGTCGAACCGAGTGATTGGAATCAATCACTTCCGTTAAGCAACAACAGGCGCGGTCAGGTGCTGGATGTTTGATCATCCCGTGACGACCTCTAGTGGCACTTTTGCGAGCGCTTTCGTGCTTCGCAAAGCACGTTAAGCAGTCGGTGCCGGCTGTCATGTAATGGCAGTCGTCAAGCCATGTCAGAGGCCTTATGGGCGGCTTGATGATTCTGACAATAAGGCCCGCCACTGTCTTACCTGCGATGCAGGAAGAGACCTGTGCCCCAGCAGTGGGGACATACATGGGTTGATATCGATCTATCTGTGATGCCAAGTTTCAAGTATCTCATTAGTATCGCCGTCTGCATTCTTAGGTTAAGAAATATCTGTGTAATTTCCATTTTTATGTACAATAAAGTGTTCTCAATCTATCTATCTAGTACAAACATCGAAACATCTTCACAAACTTTCAAATTTAAGGCCTGCGCAGACAAGGTACTATCCCCGGGTACTTTTTTGACCGTCGATATAGATCTCTTATAAATTGTATCGAATAACGCACACGAAGGACAAAAAGTACCCCGTACAAAAAGCCCCTCAAAATACCGAGGACATCAAGAGACCGGACTGGACAAGAGTTCGGTGTTTTCATTTTTTAAAACGCCTTTTCTTTTTCAACTTCATGTAAATAACAACACAACGTAATCTCAGAATATTTGCTTCCATAGCGTACTTCCATCACTCAATTTCCGGGGAACAAATGACCGTACACCGTAGGCGTTGAGACCGTGACAAGTACTCGGAGGACATTTTTTACAGACGAGGGACTTTTGTCCCCAAGAGACAAAAGTCCCTCGTCTGCGCAGGCCTTTATAATATACTAGCTGACCCAGCGAACTTTCGTACCGCCGCCTAAGAATCGATTCTGTAATGATTATTTTTTATTTTCTCTGAGTAAGAACCATCGTATTGTAGACTTTTAGTCCGGATTTACTTACGGGTGTTGTTATATCGGAAAAGTCCGACCAGGTTTCGCTCCGATTCGCAGAGCTTAATCATGGTGAGCAGAGACGGAGCTCGCGTCGTCGGTTGCTTGTCTCACACAAATCCGGACTAAAAGTCTACAATGTGTTGTGCTTACGAAAGTTTTAGTTCAAAAAACAGAACCATCGTACTTCAAGGAATATTCTAAAAAAGGAATTAGCGAAATCGGTTCAGCGGCTCTCGAGATTTGCGCTTAAATAGATAGATAGAATATTCTTTATTGTACACAGAAACTACAGTACAGTGCTACACTAGAAATAAGTCTCGCGGATGTACCTGCGCAGGTGACCAAATTTTGGATGTGCGGCAAGTTGATCGACCAATCAGATAGTTTCATTTTATGGCAGGCCGCGCGCCTTTGTTGCTATTGGTTGATTCAACGTCATCGATGCGGGTGACTATTAGTTTGGCAGTATTAGCGTGAGCGAAATAGGTAGCGCTACTGCGGCAATCAATTCTGCACCTTAACCGTATCGGTTAAAGATCATGTTGGATGTACTTATAGCTTCGGGTACTTTCGTTACACTTCTTCCTAGTCTACGCGAACGTAGATTCCCGAAGGGACTTTTATGATGTGTAGTACTGTACCAACACCAACCAACCGACTGCCATTCGCTTACCAACACATTCAGCGATTCATTTTTATATTATAGAAGAAGATTATAACTTAAGCTTTCAAACTATCCAGCACATTTCAGGACGTAGTGTGAACGAGGACTAGGGACAAACACAAAAAAAGTAAAAAATTAAAAAAAACCTGATTTCGTCGACACTAGTGTACGGTTATTTTCTACTGTAGGGTCAATTGGAGGGTTAGTCCCTGAAAAGGTGTGCAAAACAATATGGTAGTCGTACAGAAGATTACAGTCAAACACACACTTTCGATAAAAAAATCACTCTGTGACAATGGACGGGTTTCAAGAGTGCTTAGTGCGAGTTTGACAGATCCAATCGAATAACTTTACTACCGCGTTAATCGAGCATTGAGTAGTGAGTATGAGTAAGTTAACCGTTCGAACTGGCAAAACGCTGTCACAGTACAACTCGCACTCGCGTTTATTCGTGTTTTGGCTGGTAAACGTGTTCACTTCTCAACGTAAACCATTACAACTCGCACTCAGCAATTTCAATTTCATACTTGTCGCTAGGTGGCGCTTCCTCGATGCCGTAGAAATACGAGTTTACGTTAACGCGGTCGAGTAGTTAAAAAACTCGCACTAAGCACTCTGCACAAATTCACAGAGAATATTGTAAAGAGGTTCGAAATTTCACTGATGCCGGTGAGTCGCCCATTAGCTCCGTTGGAAAGAGCGCTGGCACGGATAGCCAGAGGTCGCGGGTTCGAATCCCGGCATGGGTGGAATTTTTAGCCTCTAAATAGGTTTTTAAAATTGTCCTTAGCACGGGTTAGTGCATTAAAAATAATATTAACACATTCACAGACCAATAGGCGTGACGACAGTATCAAATAATCAAAGATTAACGATATTAGGAGAAAGTAGACATTAAAAGGATTTAAAGATTTAAAACACTGATTTGGTTTTATAAAAAAAAATGAGATTACCAATATTTTCAATAAAATAAAAGTCTTTACAACAAGTGAGTACTAAAAACCTTTTTAGAAGTTAAAAATTCTTCCACCCATGCCGGAACTCGAACCCGCGACCTCTGGCTAACCGTGCCAGCGCTCTCCCAACTGAGCTAATGGGTGACTAACCGGCATCAGTGACATTTCGAACCTCTTTACAATACTCTCTGTATTACGTACAGGCAGCGACATCTGGCTGAAGTAATTTGCATCACTTGCAGCCCCGAGTGCCTACTTTGCAGTTAGGTTTTACATCGGAATGATATCGCTGTACCCACATAATTATAATATCCCAATGCACTAACCTCTGCTAAGGAGAATTTTAAAAACCTATGTCATTTACTGATATCGGCCATTCTTTAATCGGATTTCTGGTTTGAAATTAAAAATATAATATCGGAATAAAAAAGAAATTACATCATACCTACTATTGAAAAACTGCGTGGTGTCGGCCTAGAGAATAGCACCAACCCAAATTCTTCCCGCGGGTGTCGTAAAAGGTGACTAAGGGACGCGGACCGGGGGGTGGGCAGCAGCGCCGCCTGCAGTACAATACACCAAACTGCGATCCCAACCCGCCGTGGGGATTATGGGCATTAGCCTCCAATGATGGCACAACCTTGCGCTATGGCGCTCATTAGGGCAGGGCTGTGTCCAGCAGTGGACTAATATAGCCTGAAGAAGAAGAAGATTGAAAAATTATGTAAGTTATCGTCGTTGTCGTCGTCGTCGTCAGGCTATACTAGTCCACTGTTGGACAAGCCCTCCCCTAAAGAACGTTGTGCTATCATATGTGGTAATGCCCATAATCGCCACGCTGGGCATGCGGGTTGAGCATCGCAGTTCGGTAGAAAAGTACTGCAAGGGGCGCTGCTGCCGACCCCCCGGTTTGTGTCCCTTAGTCGCCTTTTAAGACACCCGCGGGAAGAATTGGGTTGGTGCTATTCTCTAGGCCGACTAGATATGTCTAGGTATGTGAGTATTAGGGCCTGCATACTTACGCGGGTCGTGGCGGCCCGGCGCGGCCGAAAGCAGGATCTGCAGCCACAGACAGCATAGCGCCAAGACGATGAGGGCGCGAAAGGCGGACGCGCATTTGAGACGCGGCATCGCGCTAGGCGCCTGGACGCGTCCGGAGCTGCATCGGACGCGGCGGCGTTGTTACTGGCGCTGGGGATGGAGAAACGGGGTTTTTGTTTAGGTAATACGTGAAATTATTAGTGTAATTAACGTTTAATGTTACTACTTTAAATTAAATAAGCAACTATTGTAAGAACCTAAATAAATATAGAGGCAACACGATCAGAGACTAGGGCTGGGCGCATGCTGAGACGCAGGCGACGCAGCACAATTCAATACAGGGCAGGGCAGTTGAGGCAGACATAGGCCCCCACCGCATGCAGCGACGCAACTATTCGCTCTATTCCTTGGCAATTCTCACCCATAATAACTCTTTCAATTTCTTTTGTAGTCGTAATAGTCTGGATGATTTGTACCATATAAACAATGTTCACAGTGAACTTATTCAATTAAAAGTTCTGTCATTGCAACAAACTTGTTATTAGTAACAAGTTTGTTGCAATGACAGAACTTTTAGACGTCGAGGCGTGTTTAGACACGCCTCGACGTGCACGCGTCGCGCAAAAATCTGTGCCGGCACTACAACGAGATACAGGACAGACACAGTCATGTCTGCGTGGCACGTGCCTGCGCCGCAGCGTACGTAGCTCAATGACGTTCCATGCTTTACAAAATCTGCGCTTCCCTGCACTGCACTGTGCTGGGTCGCCTGCGTCTCAGCATGCGCCCAGCCTTAACGGGGGACGCGTATGAGACGCAGCAGCGTGGTAAGCGCCTGGACGCGTCCCAAGATGCATCGAACGCAGGGGCGTTATTACTAGCGCTGGGGATTGACAAACGGGGTTTTCGTTTAGATTATACGTGAAATTTATGCTCGTGGCCTAGTGGAACCGAGTGATTGGAATCCATCATTTGGGTTAACCAACAACACGCGCTGTTAAGTGCTGGATGGGTGGCCATACCGTGACCGTGACTACCGCTAATGGCATTTTTTCCGAGCGCTTCTGTGCTTCGCAAGGCTCGTTAAGCCGTTGGTGACGGTTTTCATGTCAGGAGTGATAGTCTTACAATCCACCAACCCGGACTTGGCCCCCGTGGTGGAGTATGGCCTAACCTTCTGGCTATTCAGGAACCGACCTGTGCCCCAGCCGTGGGGACATACAAGGGTTAATATTATATCACCATCAAATAATTATAGAGCCATCACGGTCAGAGGCTCGACGCGGACGCGCATGAGACGTGGCATCGTGCGTCCGGAGCTGCATCGGACGCGGCGGCTTTGTTATTGGCGCTAGGAACCGAAAAGAGGCGGTTTTTATTTTGACAGTAATAATAATATTAATAAAACTTTATTCATTAAAAAGGATTACATGTACAGGCTTATGTAACTTATATTTTTTGCATTTTAACAGATAGTGAGCAACTGCTGCTGAACCAGACGAATAGTCTGTGTTTCAGCATTCAGTTTCCCTTTTATTGTGTTCAAAACTCGTGTAGAATTTACGTACATAGCCATAACAATACCAGTAAGTTTTTTTTTTTAGTACTGTGAAGGAAACAGACATTTTGATAGCAAACAGAATGTAAACTCTTTACGTTGAAATAAATTGAATTTAATTGAGTTGATGAAAGATCATTCGAATATTTTGCATCTAAGCTTTCAATTCGCACGGGCGGGAATTGGCTCCCTGGTCATATAACGATTTCCTTCCATCAGACTCTCCTCTCCCAACAAATTTTCGATCGGTGTTGCCCCTTGTATTAAAATTTTATGTAATTTTATTAAATCTAACAATATAAAACTGTACATATATATTATTTAGTCGTTTCATAATATTTATGTACTATTTTATTATGTTTAATAATTTTTGGTTACTATAAGTTCCTCAACCTACTGCAATTTGCGAGGTGCGCGACTAGTGGAAAAAAAAAGTGCCATCTCCACAAACTTGACATTGGCAGAATCCTAGAGGGTGCCATAAACAAGAATTGAATTGAAAGCCTTCGATTCTTCTTATACGACTTATTTGCTAATGAAGTGAGAACGAGTCCTAGGATTCCAATTTTTATAATCCTTCGTTTGCTCGGGTATCAATATTAAGCACACGCCTAAGCTACCTTGCACTCTTGTATAACAAATGACTACAATTTTAGAATAGCCACTTTAATGTTGCTTCGCTCAAACGACTGCAATTTTCTGATTATTTTAATTAGCGGCGTGTACTGAATTCTTAATAGCCATTTATTCGTGCATGTAGGCAAAAATAATGTTTATTTTTATTTCTTTTATTTTATTATAATAGGAAAACTTACAGCTATGAACAAAACACATTGCGATTGAAATAATGACTGAGAGCCAATTACAAGTTTTCACTTATAGAAATATTTTAGAAAAAGAAAATTTTTTGCCCACTACAAAACAATACTCACGTACACATATTATGGTCTCGATCAATCAATCGATCCCCGATAGAATGCATTCCAATAAGGAATACATTCTATCGGGTAATGATTACAAGGAATTGCAGAAGTCCAAGGTAACAAATCTGCGTACGCTGCTTATAGTATCGCAAAACAAATCGATGCTCGATGATCTAACAAAGTTCATTAAACGACCGAGCGGCCCTCAAAAGACATGAATTTTGACGGTAATTAGTATTTATGCGGGGAACATATAGAATGTACTTATTACGGGAGGATAGACGTGACGGGACTAGGACATTCAAGTGAGCTAATAATGTTAATGTTTGCGTAATTATTTTTTTCAATGCTTTTTACGATTTACAAACGCATCGTTTTCACATTTGTTTCCCTTCTAATAGTATCTAATGAAGCAGTGAAGCGCTCGTAGCATTTTCGAACCGAGTGATTGGAATCAATCACTTGGGTTAAGCGACTGCAGGCGCGGTCAGGTGCAGGATGGGTGACCATCTCGTGACTACCGCTTTTTTCCGAGCGCGTCCGTGCCTCGCAAGGCACGTTAAGCCGTTAGTGCCGGCAGTCATGTAATTCCATTCGCTAAGCCATGTCAGAGACCTTGTGGGCGGCTTGGTAACTTCTAACAGTAAGGCCCGCCACTGTCTTACAATCCTTCCTGTGATTGAGGAAGAGACCTGTGCCCCAGCAGTGGGGATATACAAGGTAGGATATCGAGTGTCTAATCAACCCTTGTATGTCCCCACTGTTGGCTCACGGGTCTCTTCTTGCATCGCAGGAAGGTTAGCCTTTATTCCACCACGGGGGCCAAGTCCGGGTTGGTGGGGGACTGAAAACAGTAGCAGGCCTTACTTTCAGAAGTTATCAAACCGCCCATAGGGCCTCTAACATGGCGTAACGACTGCCATTAATGTAAGTAGTGTCCCGACATTTTCGAAGAGGATTTAAAAATCTTTCGTCATACCTATTGGCGTCCTTATTGCTAGTAGCAATTAGTTCTTACCTTTTCACTCGCTAGATGGCGCTGCTCATGTTAAAAAAAAATCTTCTCAGCAGGTCCCTTGAAGCGTCAGTTACAGCAGTCCGTCGTCACCATGGTATCTGTAAAATAACAAAAAAAAAAAAACATATTTAGAGACTAAAAATTCCTCGAACCCGCGACCTCTGGCTAACCGTGCAAGCGTTCTCCTGACTGAGCTAAAGGGCGACTTACCGACATCAGTGAAATTTCGAACCTCCTTACAATACTCCCTGTATTACGTACAGGCAGCCTGACATCTGGCGGAAGTAATTTGCATCACTTGCAGCCCGGAGTACCTACTTTGCAGTTAGCTTTTACAACGGAATGATATCGCTGTACCATGGACTGGCAACCCACATGATTATATTATTTTTAATGCAATAACCCGTGCTGAGGACTGTTTAAAAAAAAGGACACAGGTCATGGACACATGGTCCAACTATGTGGCCACCTCGCAGCCCCGATCTAACGCCTCAGGAAAACGAAGTTTACAAAAGAAATTATGACAAGAGTTCAGGAGCTGAAAGAGGCATTAACGAGGATTTTAAATAATATATCCAAGAAAATTATCGGCTGCTACTAGCTACTAGTACGAAAACGAGTGAACTTATGATTTCGTTTTTAAGTTTGTGTTTAAAAATACATTATGCCAGTGTTGTTGTGACTTACCGTAGTTTTTGTATTTAAATTTGGAATATGATTGTATTTCTTAATTATTCGCGATACTCATACATAATATATTGGCCTTTTTGCATCTACTTAATGAGATGATTTATACAGCGTCCAGTGGTATCTTCACTCACATTAGATGGGTGAATGGACCACTCCGACGCTGTAGTGCCTGGGACATGGTTTTATAGATGGTGTAGGCTTGCCCAGCACCTATACCATCCTGACAGCTTAGTCGGCCTAGCACACAGGAAGGACTAGTCAATACGTGCGGAGCCAACCAAGCCGCGGGTTTCCTCACGATGTTTTCCGTCACCGTTAGCGTGTGGTATTGCGACTACAAATTCGCAAATGTACGTAATTTTTAAATTAAACAAACTCATTGGTACATGCCCGCACTCGGGATCGAACCTGGGGCTCTCGCTTGCCAGTCCATGGTTCTACCCAGTGAGCTACAACACAGTCATACATTGTTATATGTTAAACGGGTCTGATCGCGATTATTTATCAGGTAAAACGTAATTAGGTACCTTATGTCCCGACGTTTCGGCAGCGTTAAAGTTGCCGTGGTCTCGGGTAGACTGAAGTGGCGAGTGAAATAGGTAATTACGTTTTATAACATATTTGCTCGTAAAGTGGTTGTAATTACACCAATTTCAATATCGTAATGTATCTCATTACGTACTTGTGCGATAATGTAATGTAAAAGGCACGTGTTTTTTTTAAATAAAGTTTTAAGAGACTCCGTCTAAAAATGAACGATACTTTTAAAAATCTTAGCAAAGAGGTTTTATGTCAAGAAATTGGTCAATATTTTATGAATAAAATTAACTTTGGGAAATAAAATATAACAAATAAACATTTAATTCTTTAATTTAATTAATTTTGACAATAAATTACAACCATTTATCTGTATCAAAAACACAAAAATATTAATTTACTTTATTTGTAATACTGGCTGTTTTTGTACCTTTGCCTACAAAAAAAAAGTTGATGCGCGCGCATCGCTTATTTGTGGACATGTGGACAAGTAAAGTAAAAATAAATCCGCGCGCTTTTTCTTTTCGATGTATTGTTTTTATTTGAAAATGTCGTCAAGTAGTGATGATAACAAAGTCAGAGTTTTATTAATTTCCTCGTAAATATGTTATAAACGTCGTATGACATACGTGCGCTTTGAAAATTACAGCCTCTGCTTCCTTATAGCCCTCGCCGATGGCTCGGGCTAGTAATATCGCCTCGGCTGTAATTTTCAACTTACCGCACTTATATCATAATGTACTATTACCTAATAAATAATCGCGGGATTAGACCCGTTTAATATATATGAAATATGATTGCCAAAATGAAGAATGATTTCGAGTTGATTTTCGTTTTTCAGTACAAAATGTATGAAAAAAGTTTTTGTCAATTTCCGTCGTTTCTAGTACTCAAACCTTGAGTGGTCCCGTAGAGTCTTTTGATACCCACACGAAATAGGATCGATTGGCATAAAAATATTTTTTTTTTGTGTTTCAGCATTTTTTTCGGTGACTGTTTATTTTCTCCCAAATATGTGAATGCAGTTCATAACATCTGGAAAAGTTTGGGATGGTATCAGGTCACAGCACACATCCGTAACGATAACGATTACCCGTCTCCAAATCAATCAATGCACTAAGAAAGCTCGTTGCAACATGTGAAAGATATGCTGACGCCCATGGACTGAGGTATAATCCTAAGAAGTGTGAGCTCTTAGTATTCCAACCAAGGGAAAGAAAACTTACTACAGTACCGCCTGTGATACTCGGTGGTGTTACTTTGAACAGAGTCTCACACTTCAAATACCTGGGTCACTGGGTCACTGAAGACCTCACAGACAACCTGGACATAGAGAGGGAACGTAGGGCGTTGGCAGTCCGATGCAACATGTTGGCCCGTAGATTTGCTCGTTGCTCGAAGGAGGTAAAAATTACATTATTTAAGGCATACTGCCAGTCTTTTTACACTTGCAATCTATGGATCAGCTACACGCAGAAGACTATCAACGCCCTGCGCGTTCAATACAATAATGGTCTCAGAATGTTGTTGGGCTGCCTAGGTACAGCAGAGCGCTTCAGGTATGTTTGCAGAGACGCGGACAAATGGTTTTCACGCGATACTCAGGAACAGAACAGCCTCTTTGTTGCGCAGGGTGCGTGACAGCTCAACGGCATTCTTCTTGACTGTCCTATCTTGAGGCATTGGGTACAAATGCATGTCTCACACCCATTGTAATTTTAATGTCCAAATTATTTTATGTTCACTAACATAGGTTAAGGTCATACTAATAACTATGGATCATTGGTCTGAAATAAACGTATATTATTATTATTAAAATCCAAGCTGTATATTTAAAAAATAATGCTGTACTAGCCGCGGGCCGGGCGTATAGACTAAGTTTGGAGTTTTTTTGTCTATTTTTTTTTCCAAAATTATCTAGATTTTGAAATGGACACCTAGTTTGACTTGTAGCGTTCATTCAGCCGCTGTTTCTGCGCTACTTTGAATAAAATCTTTTTTATCGTCATTTTTAATCGTCGGTCGTCATTTCGACGACCTCTGTGGCGCAGCGGTAGCGCATCCGCCTACCATGCGAGAGGTCCCGGGTTCGATCCCCGGCTGGGGACAAAAAAAACCCCAGATCTTGGATGTTTACATGTTTGTGATGCGGTTGTTTCTGGTACCCACGACACAGGGTATCCAAGCGTGCGACCAGAAGCAATGTATGTGCCAGTATGTAAATGTATATTAAAAAAATCATATAAAAGGTTGAGTATGTCTTGTCTGTACAATACAAACAGACCAAAGGCGTGTCACTGACACACCCACACACGCACAAGTTTGTTTATTTTGGCCGCTGATTGCATTCAATTGATGCTTTATTAGTACGAGACTTAAATGCCCTTGAATGGTATTAACAGTAGTATGATCATTGTGCCAATTTCGTTTTAACGCAATTTCTTCTTCTTCAGACTATATTAGTCCACGGCTGGACACAGCCCTTCCCTAATAAGCGCCATAGCGCAAGATTGTGCCATCATTGGGGGGTAATGCCCATAATCCCCACGCTGAGCATGCGGGTTGGGGGTCGCGGTTCGGTGGAATTGTTCTGCAGGGGGCGCTGCTGCCCACCCCTCGGTTTGTGTCCCTTAGACGCCTCTTATGACACACGCGGGAAGATTTGGGTTGGTGCTATTCTCTAGGCCGACACCACCACACAGCATTTTTGCAGCAGCAACGCAATTTGAAACTACATAAATCGGATATTTTATATAGCATTTTCCGCCCCACTGCAGTGCTCAGACCTTCTTTCGGAGTGAGAGTGTGGGCTTAATTATCACGCGTGCCCACCGCGGATTGGCAATTAGAAGCGCTGAGGTATTTGAGCACCTCAGACACTCGGGTTTCCTCATGATGTTTTTCTTCAAAGTTAGCGAGCGTTATTGCTACTATGAAGCGCTCGTGGCCTAGGTGAACCGAGTGATTGGAATCAATCACTCGGTTGAGCAACAACTGACGCCGTCAGGTGCAGGATGGGTGAACATCCCATGACTACCGTTAGTGGCATTTTTCCGAGCGCTTCCGTGCTTCGCAAGGCACGTTAAGCCGTTGGTGCCGGCTGTCATATAATGGGAGTTGTTAAGCCATGTCAGAGGCCTTATGTGCGGCTTGATAACTTCTGAGAGTAAGGCCACTGTCTTACAGTCCTCCACCAACCCGGACTTGGCCCCCGTGGTTGAGTATGGTCTAACCTTCCTGCGATGCAGGAAGAGACCCGTGCCCCAGCAATGGGGACATACAAGGGTTGATAACGAACGATTGCTACTATATCTACTTAAGTCCTTGCTCCGCAAGGCACGTTCAGCCGTTGGTGCCGGCTGTCATGTAATGGCAGTCGTTAAGCCATGCCAGGGGCCTTATGGGCGGCTTGATAACTTCTGACGGTTAGGAGGAGGATTGTCACCAACCGGACTGGGCCCCATGGTGGAGTATGGGCTAACCTTCCTGCGACTCAGGAAGAGACCCGCGCCCCAGCAGTGGGGACATGCAAGGGTTGATATCGATTGCTACTATTTGAAAAGATTAAGTTTGGAGTTTTTTTTTGTCAATTTTCTCTCCATAATGATCTAGATTTTGAAATGGACACCTAGTTAGAATTGTAACGTTCATTAAACCGCAGTTTCTGCGCTACTTTGAATAAAACCTTTTCATTTGTTATACTCGGAAAGTAGTGTTATTTTGATCTGATTATTGGGTGGAAAATGCTGCTTCCGTCCATAGGGAGGGAAAAACTCATACAAATCACTTCCCACCTAAGGGCCGAAATGAACTTTAAAATTAAAATAAAACTACTGTCAGATGTGAAGAGTTTATGTAATAAATAGGCTTTTTAAAAAAATGCTGAGGCCATGTGTGTTTCTAAACAGCCAGTGTGAACTTAGCGCAAACTTCGTTGAGCGGAATAAGCAGCAAAAAAGTCGACCTAAATTGGCGGGTACTAATCTGTGACGGAATTCAAAAAAATAGGTAATATTCTTTTATGCAAAGATTTGAATATTAAAAATGAGTTTTTATTTTCCTCATATTCGAAATAAAAAGTAGAGTGTTTAACACGGGTGAAAGAATCAATTCCTACTCGGACTATAGCCTCGGGAATTGATTATTTCTACTCTCGTTTAACAATCTAGTGTTTAAAAAGAAGACCAGAAGCCTACTAGGTGGGCCAATGAAGAGCCGTACAGATTCATAGGCCTTTATCGGAGCAGTCCGGAGATATGGAACAGTTCTGATAAACATTCAAATTATGATTGCGTTCTAGATTAGATAGCGAGCGAGTTTGCGAGGCTGGAGTAAACGTGACCTTGAGTGGAGACCGCGACTCGGCAAACGTAGTGTAGGACGCCCTCCGACCAGGTGGGATGATGATCTGCGAAAAACTCCCGAGGTAAGCCGAAGAAAGCGCTATGGCGCTCATTAGGGAGGGCTATGTCCAGCAGCGGACTAGTATAGCCTGACGAAGACGAGAGCGAGAGTTTTGACATCCATGTTGGGCGAGAGCGGTGGTAGCGGAGCGGTAGAAGGGCCTCTCAATCGGGACGTCATGGGTTCGGATCTTAGCACGTACCGATGACTTTGTTTCCTAAGTCATGTACATTTATGAAGTTAGGCGAGTTCACACCAAACTGACTGTCAGCCGCCGAAAGTGGGCGATCGTTACGCAGTTTATTGTATTTCCATACATATTCAGTTTTTCGTTCACATAACATAATATTTACATACTGGCACATACCTACATTGCTTCTAGCCCCACACTAGGATACCCTGTGTAGTTGGAACCAGAAACATGCTGTTCAGGTTTGTGAACAGCATGTTCACAAACCTGTAAACATCCAAGACCTGGTTTTTTTTGTCTCCAGCCGGGGTTCGAACCCGCGACCTCTCGCATGGCAGACAGGCAGTGGGCAGCGCAACCGCTGCGCCACAGAGGTCGTATTAGTTTCGTATCTACATTTTTCACGGTCGATAGCGTTAAACAAGCAGCTGTTGCAAAAAAATAGGTCAACTTTTGACCTTTAACACCTGTCAGAGCTAGACGTGCTCTGATAGGCATGACAAAAGACTTTTGAATCCTCTACCATTTCAGGGGCTCAATACTTTTCACTTGTAACGTTGTATGTCGTTTATAAATAATAAGAACTGGAACGACTTCAGGTGTGGTTTTATTTGTAGATTAGTGAAACAGAAAACTGGATAACAACGGATAAACGGAGAAGCAGGTAAAAAAGTCAGATTTGGTCAAAGGGTAAAGTAGTAGTGATTGAAAAATTAGGGAAATCGAAGAATGTGTGACGTAATTTAAATATTTGAAAATGATAGATAGTGTCGGGTGACATGCAGTCCTGTCACGGTCGCCAAAATGTCCAAAATATGGACGATAAATAAAAGATGACTTGCTTTTAAAAAATATAATGAACAAAAAAAATACAAGAAAGATGCGTCCGTTCTAAACCTTTAGATAGGTGCAAGTAAGTGGCTGGTGTCGGTGCGCGGGCGCGGGACGGGGTCCGCTTCTCCTTCCCCGCGGTCATCCGCGCTTCATATAAAGCGTAGACAGATAGAAAAAGAAATAAAAATGGTGTGAAGAGGTTTGCACCGTTACAAAGTAAACATAAGTAGATTTGCAACAATTATTTGGAAATCCATCTGTGCTATAACTTTAAACATTTATATATCTTAGCTTCTTTTATTTAATTTAAAAATGTCGATCCTAAAAATATCATTACTTATATTATGTTTAATGCACTAACCCGTGCCAAGGACAAGTTTAAAAACCTATTTTAGAGGCTAAAAATTCCACCCATGCCGGGATCCGAACCCGCGACCTCTGGCTATCCGTGCCAGCGCTCTTTCCAACTGAGCTAATGGGCGACTCACCGGCATCAGTGAAATTTCGAACCTCTTTTTACACTATTCTCTGTATTACGTACAGGCAGCGACATCTGGCTTAAGTAAATTGCATCACTTACAGCCCCGACCACCTACTTTGCAGTTAGGTTTTTACATCGGAATGATATCACTGTACCCACATGATTCTACTATTTTTATTTTTAATGCACTAACCCGTGCTAAGGACAAGTTTAAAAACCTATTTTAGAGGCTAAAAATTCCACCCATGCCGGGATCCGAACCCGCGACCTCTGGCTATCCGTGCCAGCGCTCTTTCCAACTGAGCTAATGGGCGACTCACCGGCATCAGTGAAATTTCGAACCTCTTTACAATATTCTCTCTATTACGTACAGGCAGCGAAATCTGGCTGAAGTAATTTGCATCACATGCAGCCCCGAGTACCTACTTTGCAGTTAGGTTTTTACATCGGAATGATATCACTGTACCCACATGATTCTACTATTTTCATTTTTAATGCACTAACCCGTGCCAAGGACAAGTTTAAAAACCTATTTTAGAGCCTAAAAATTCCACCCATGCCGGGATCCGAACCCTCGACCTCTGGCTATACGTGCCAGCGCTCTTTCCAACTGAGCTAATGGGCGACTCACCGGCATCAGTGAAATTTCGAACCTCTTTACACTATTCTCTGTATTACGTACAAGCAGCGACATCTGGCTTAAGTAAATTGCATCACTTACAGCCCCGACCACCTACTTTGCAGTTAGGTTTTTACATCGGAATGATATCACTGTACCCACATGATTCTACTATTTTTATTTTTAATGCACTAACCCGTGCTAAGGACAAGTTTAAAAACCTATTTTAGAGGCTAAAAATTCCACCCATGCCGGGATCCGAACCCGCGACCTCTGGCTATCCGTGCCAGCGCTCTTTCCAACTGAGCTAATGGGCGACTCACCGGCATCAGTGAAATTTCGAACCTCTTTACACTATTCTCTGGCATGCGAATCCCGGCATGGGTGGAATTTTTAGCCTCTAAATAGGTTATTAATGTTTTGTTATTAACTTTGTGTGTCTGTTAATGTTTTGTGAATTTGTTACAGTTTTGTTATGTTTTTAGTATTGTGCCGTTGAATAAATTATCTCTCTCTCTCTCTCTCTCTCTCTAGTATGAGGACACATTTTCTATTTTCAACCGACTTCAAAAAAAGGAGGAGGTTCTCAATTCGACCCGTATGTTTTTCTATGTTTGTTACGCGATAACTCCGCCAATTATGAACCGATTTGAACAAATCTTTTTTCGGCGTATAGGTAATACCTCAAGGGTGGTCCCATTTAAATTTAATAATAAAATAATTAACTTTAAAAAAAAACCGACTTCAAATGCGTGAACACAAAAAAACTAAAAAATAATTAACTTTTCAACCGACTTCAAAAAAAGGAGGAGGTTCTCAATTCGACCCGTATGTTTTTCTATGTTTGTTACGCAATAACTCCGCCAATTATGAACCGATTTGAACAAATCTTTTTTCGGCGTATAGGTAATACCTCAAGGGTGGTCCCATTTAAATTTAATAATAAAATAATTAACTTTAAAAAAAAAATAAAACCGACTTCAAATGCGTGAACACAAAAAAAACTAAAAACTAATTAACTTTAAAAAAAAAATAAAACCTACTTCAAATGCGTGAAGACAAAAAAAAATAAAAATTAAAAAATAATTCATAATATCTATTACCTAATACTATAATTTTCCTAAACTATGTCAAAGTAATTAAAGTTAAACCAGCTAAATATCTTACAATAGTTATACTTATATACCTATTGCTTTTTGGAGTCGGTGCCAGCCGTATTAAGTTTAGCCGCGAACAAGAGACGTGCGGCGCGGTGGCGGGGGACGCAAGGCGCGAGGCGGGGCCGCGCGGTGCGGCGGGGGACGCGCCGTAGGACGTAGCCTATGTGTTAACCCAGGGTGTCAGCTAACTCTATACCAAATTTTATTGAAATCGCTCCAGCCGTTTAGACGTGAAGAAGTAACAAACATACACACTCACAAACTTTCGCCTTTATAATATTAGTGTGAGGTGATTGCAAAAAAAACTGTATTTCAGTAATAAACTAAAGTTTAACGAAGATTAAAGCCATTTTTTTTTATCTCTGGGGAAACAGCTCGCAGTGTCATGGCGTCGAATCTGACGTCACGCCTGGGTAAACGAACATCAAACGTCAAAGGTGTCTACGCGCAGCCAAAGAAAGTAAACAAAATTTGCGTATTCTGATGTGATGAAAATGAATCCCAAAGTCTAACAATTGTGTGCAACGCATCTAAACATCAATCTAAATGCGTAATCACTTATAGTAATCACAACAAAGCACGGGTTATCGTTATCAACCCTTGTATGTCCCCACTGCTGGGGTACGGGTCTCTTTTTGCATCGCAGGAAGGTTAGGCCATACTCCACCACGGGGACCAAGTCAGGGTTGGTGGAGGATTGTAAGACAGTGGCGGGCCTTACTGTCGGCACGGGTGAAGTTTACCAATGTTAACCTTAGCGTGACGTCACGCGGCGTGACCGGTGTATCAGCCAAATTGGCTGAAAGCAGTATTATAATCTCTTTATTGAAAATACTGGTAACTTAATTTTCTTTTATAAAACTAAATCAGTGTTTTAAATGGTTTTAATATGTACTTCCCCCTAACATCGTTAAATCTTTGATACTTTCGCCACGCCTATTACCAATCTATTCTGCAAGAAATTCCCTTTCTTGTGCACTAAGGGGCCATCCATAAATTACGTCACACGAATTTGGTCATTTTTTTACCCCTCCCCCGTCCCTGTCACAGCTGGTCACATTTGTGAGACTCCCCCCCTCCCTAGTGTGATGTCACATATTTTACAAATTTTAAATTATTGTATTCAGACAGCAGTTCCGAAATTACATTTATATCAAAAGTTGCAAATATTTTGAGTATTTCGTTAATAGTGCAAAGCTCGTGTTTTAATACGTAGATTTGGAAAAGTGACGTCACAAAATTTAGGACATCTCCCACCTCCCTGTCACACAATGTCACACTTCGTCGACCCCCTCCCTCCCCCTTAACGTGTGACGTAATTTATGGACGGTCCCTAATGATATATTTATCTGTGTGAGTAGTTTGCCAGGCACCTATGAGGCATGCACCATTGTGTGAACACATTTTCGCAAATGAGCTCGTTGGCGTGGCGGCCCATTGTAGCGCGTGGCCGTGAATGGCCCATTGTGTACAGGCAGCTTAAGATTTTATTTTGACAATTTATTTAGAAAACACCTCGGTAGTTACATCAGAAATTTCAGCCGGGGCGATTCGATTCGATATCGATATCAACCCTTGTATGTCCCCACTGCTGGGGCACGGGTCTCTTCCTGCATCGCAGGAAGGTTAGGCCATACTCCACCACGGGGGCCAAGTCCGGGTTGGTGGAGGATTGTGTAAACAATGGCGAGCCTTAAAGTTATCAAGCCGCCCGTAAGGCCTCTGACATGGCTTACCGACTGCCATTACATGACAGCCGGCACCAACGGCTTAACGTGCCTTGCGAAGCACGGCCGGGGGCATTAAAAATAATTTTTTTTTTATTCAGCGAATCAGCGAATCCCTTAAGCTGATTGGCAAATCCTTTCACGAGGATTTCTTGCCATAGACACGATAATAAAAAGAAGAAACGTCAACTACATGTAAGAAAAAAATTAAGTAAAAGGTTTGTCTCCACCAAATAAATCTAATCTCATTTAATTTCATTTTATTTCATCTCATCTCATCTTATTTAATCTCATCTCATTTCATTCAATAATCTCATCACATTTAATCTCATCTTATATCAATAACCCTGAGCACTGACCGTCAATAGTACATGAGGACACTGCCAGGGTGCCCAAAAAGTATGTCTTAGTCTTCTAACTTGACACCAGGCTTCAAACTAATACCTTTTCAAAATACCTCCACCGAAACGAATAGTCGCGAAACGAAACAAATATTCGTTTATTTCTCGTATTTATATGAAAACTTCTGTATTTTGAATTGGAGTGATGAAGAAAGGATGCGTTGTTGGCATATCGTGGACAAGCGAGTGCAAGCGAGCAACGCATCCTTTCATATTTCGGCCACACAATGCGCAGAGGTGACGAAAATTTGGAAAAATTGGTAGTGGTTGGAAACACCGAAGGCAAAAGATCGCGCGGTTGCTCACCAACAAGGTGGACGGATCAAGTTAAAGATTCATCGACCTCCAAATTTTACACGGTTGTAAGAGACGCGTTGGACAGATCCCGATGGAGGCAAATCATCCGCTCCAGATGCAACCCTGAGACTGACCACGATCCTCAGACATGAGGGACCGACCCCAGAGAGAGAGAGATGAAGAAAGTCCGATTTATTTGTTTTATTTTATTCTCTTCTGGAATTTTATTGTAAAATCGTACGCTTAGTCCTACAAAAGATTTACCTTGGCAAATCTAAATTTAGACAAGGCAACTTTGTTTCGGTTTCTGGTGTTTACGCTATGGATATCCCTGTTTAATTTAAATTTTGTTATGTTTTTTCGTACGTACATTATGTTATCGAATATATATTGGCAAGCCAGCATTAGAATTCCGATTTCCTTGATAATATGGGTTCCCTACTTAAAGAAACAAACATCCTGACAGTTGCCAGCCAGTATATCTAAGAAAATATTATGTATGTCAGGAAAAATATTAGCAACTTTAAAACTGCAGGTAGCCAACAAATGTAAATACTAGAAATAAACATAAACTTTTGATCCCAAGATTTAGGCTGGCAAAGGTTAATACATCCTTCATGGGGCATTGTATACGCTTCTACAGTAAAATCCCTGAAGCATAGACAAAGAAGGTATCGTCTATGCCTGAAGATATATTAAGTTTGACTGAAGCGCGGTTCAAAAAATGTGTAAAGTACACTTTGTGCCAAAAGAGCTACTTTAAGGATTAATAATATAATTAAGTATTATTTAGATGACAATGTTGTCTGGAATTCAAGCATGTAAAATTCACGAGTTTTGTAGAATCTGTGTAAATTCTGTTAATTAAGGAATTTGAAAAGACTAAGTTTGGAGTTTTTTTTTGTCCATTTTTCTCCAAAATGATCCAGATTTTTAAATGGACGCCTAGTTTGATGTGTAACGTTCATTAAGCCGCATTATCTGCGCTACTTTGAATAAAACCATTTCATTGTTTTCGAAAGCTGATGATTCGATTTTTATTATATCGAACACGACGTGTCGATAATTCAGTGGCGCCATGTTTTATGCCATCGATGCTTTATTGGTACGATGTCGTTTGTGCGAAAAACACAGTTGCGAAAATCTCAAGTGCGATTTTTCATTAGTTCGGAATATTATTAGCTCCTACTATCGAGCTGACGTATGACGGATTAGTCTCACCTCATCTCATTTCACTTAAATTTATTAAATCTCATCTCATATCATCTCATTTCATTTCAAACTATATGCCTGTTTTTAGTGTTGCAGTGTTTTGAGGTCGGTTTTTATCAACTCCAAAACGAGATATAGCAGCGGCGCGCTTAACTCCGACTTCAGACGAATATCTACTGATAAGAACAGAACAGTAAAGATACCAACGAGTGCTGAATAGAATGACGTCACGCAAAACTAAAACTTATAGATGCCAGGGCTATTATTACACTAGCTGCTGCCCGCGACTTCGTCTGCACAGGATTAGTATTTCTAGAATGTCGTCATGCAACTGAAACTTATAGATGCCAGGGCCGCGGTTCATATTATTACACTCTGGGTAGAGGGTCGTGTCCTATAGCTCAATTCAGATCTTTGTCTATCAGTATGCCAAGTTTCATGTACCTAACTCCGATCAGCCGTTTTTCGTGATTGAGTAACAAACATCTTTACAAACATTCACATTTATTTTATAACTAGCTGGTGCCCGCGACTTCGTCTGCGCAGCATTAGTATTTCGAGTAGCTTATATTAGCGTGGCGTACAAAAGAACTAATATTATGACATTAAAATTATCACGTAACTAATTTTTGGGTCGCGTTTGAAAATATCACACAATGTCTTCATAAATTGTAGCCTATGTTTTATTCTGATGCATAAGCTATATAATTGTAAAGTTTCATTAAAATTCATTCAGTAGTTTTTACGTGAAAGAGTATCTTATCTTATCCCCTTACATTCCCCTGATTTATTTATTCAGGTACCTTCATGAATTGGTAACATTAAACACAATAGATTAAACAGTAAATTAAGTATATTTTTTTAATGCACTACCCTGTGCTAAGGACAATTTTTAAAAACGTACGTAATACAGAGAATATTGTGAAGAGGTTCGAAATTTCACTGATGCCCATTACCTCAGTTGGAAACGGATCCCAGCATAGCTGGAATTTTTAGCCTCTAAATAGGTTTTTAGTAAATTAAGTAATAGACCAAAAATAATTCGATAAAAGTGTATTATATAATTTATACTTTGTTTCACACTGTTAAACAGCCTATTCATAGTTGACTATGACAATTCAATGTACAGTGCGCAGCCCTCTAACTCAAACTTTTTTTTATTGACTACTAAAACCAAAACTGTGAAGGAAAACAGATTACGGATAGACCTCTGTTATTACATGACAGATTCTGTCATGTAAGGTATAAATAACCTATCCGTTTACTATGACATTTGCACCGATCGGTTTGAGCAATCTGCAATCGCAATCCCACGTATTTGACGGATTTGAGCATTCTATCCGAGGATTAGTGATTATTTCGAAAAATGTGAGCGGCGTTACATTTTTGTCACAGCGATATTGATCTGGACGCGATAGTGATCTGACTGGAGTGGTGACGAAGATGTAGCCCGCCGTCGCCCTATGCTGAGGGTCAGGCCAGTGAACTATATGCAAAGTCTCGATGATGCTGATTTTACATTCAGATTCAGACAATCAAAGTCTGCAACGGATTGTTTACTGAAAGAACGCCATTACTACGTGCAACTTCCACAAGGACAATTGTTTTTTGTTGAAAATACCCGATGTTATTGTACGTAGGTACCAAACTACTACCGACCTATTTCATTGTTAACCTTTGCATCAACTACTGCTACCACTACGATTTTATATTCTAGAAACAATGCTAATGTCTTTCTCTCTCTCTCTCTCTCTCTCTCTCTCTCTCTCCCTCCCTCCCTCCCTCCCCCTCCCTCGAACCGGCGAAAATTGGCGAACCCCGAAGCCTACTCTACAGTCTATTTATCCTTACTTCGCCAATTTAGTAAACAAGATTCTAACCTCAAAATTGATATTTCATGCCAAAACGACATATTTTCTCGCAAGTTAATGAACTTTGTTTATGAAATTAACAGCGTGTTATCTAAAATAGTCTCCTCGATCACTTCATTTACGGGAATACGGCGCTTTGCGACTAAAATCCATACTTTACGGGTAGAATCTTGTTTACTAAATTGGCCAAGTAAGGATAAATAGACTATAGAACCCGAGGTATATTCTAAAAGCTAACAGACTATTACGTAGGTAGCTAAGTGAGAGTGCTGTAGTGCCACACAATGACACAATAGCCTATTTATATTAGACATCAGCCGCCGGTTGACAAACATGAGCTTGACGCCATAAAAGGCTGCAAGGCCGACATTGGTACCGGGGGCAAAGCGAGAACCATAGATATACTACGCAAAGACAGAGTGTGGAACAAAATGAAGATTAAAAACGAGGCTACACGCACATATTAAAGCGCTCGTGACCTGGACGAACCGAGTAATTGGAATCAGTTACTTTAGTTCAGCAACAACAGGCGCGGTCAGGTGCAGGATGGGTGACCGTCCCGTGACTACCGGTGGCATTTTTCCGAGCACTTCCGCGCTTCGCAAGGCACGTTAAGGCGTTGTCACGTAATGGCAGTCGTTAAGCCATGTCAAAGGCTTTATGAGCGGCTTGAGAACTTCTGACAGTAAGTCCCGCCATTGTATTACAATCCTCCACTAACCCGGACTTGGCCCCCGTGGTGGAGTATGGCCTAACCTCCCTGCGATGCAGGAAGAGACCCGTGCCCCAGCAGTGGGGACATTCAAGGGTTGATACCACAACGCGCATTACTCGTGCCATTTTACTACCTACAAAATATCAGAGTCGTTAGTGCGAGTTTGACAGATCCAATCGAATAACTTTACTACCGCGTTAATCGAGCATCGAGTAGTTAGTATGAGTAAGTTAACCGTTCGAACTGGCAATACGCTGTCACAGTACAACTCGCACTCGCGATTATTCGTGTTTTCGCTGGTAAACGTGTTCACTTCTCAACGTAAACCATTACAACTCGCACTCAGCAATTTTAATTTCCATACCTGTCGCTAGGTGGCGCTTCCTCGATGCCATAGAAATATGAGTTTACGTTAACGCGATCGAGTAGTTAAAAAACTCGCACTAAGCACTCTGAGTGCTTAGTGCGAGTTTTTTAACTACTCGATCGCGTTAATGTAAACTCATATTTCTATGTATGTTAGTATTTTCATTTATACCTATGTCCCTCTCTGAAACAGTTGCTTAATTCCTTGTTTATATCATAACTATATCGTGTTTTGCGCCTCTTATTTATGATATTGTGATTACCTATCTGTGGGAAATGCCGAGGAATTGGCAAAGTGTACTTGATAATTCTGATATTCTTTATCTTATAAGTTTGTCAATTCTGTTTTTTCTCCTTGAATAAATAAAATAGAATAAAAAAAAATTGGTCTCAAATTCGTTGCCTCACTTTCGAAGCTCTGACTGCGTTTCTATACCTTATAAGTCTATGGACAAAACCATATCTAATTACCGTTACTACAGCAGTATTTTAATTTTGCCGAATGAGATATTTTCATGTGTCTTACGCCGATACTTTCTGTGCAGGATGGTCAAGACAGCTGTTTACGAAGTTACAGAAAACCGCTCAAATGCTACTTTTCCTACTAAAATCCTACTATCCTACTTATATTATTTATAACCCTTCCTACTGATATTATAAACGCGAAAGTTTGTAAGTATGGATGGATGGATGTTTGCTACTCTTTCACGTAAAAACTACTGAATGGATTTTAATGAAACTTCACAATAATATAACTTATACATCAGACTAACACATAGGCTACAATTTATGAGGATATTGAGTCGTCGTCGTCGTCCGGCTATGCTAGTCCACTGCTGGACATAGCCCTCCCCTAAAGAGCGCCATGTTGTGCTATCATAGGGGTAATGCCCATAATCCCCACGCTGGGGATGCGGGTTGGGGATCGCAGTTCGGTGGAATTGTACTGCAGGGGGCGCCGCTGCCCACCCCCGGTTTGTGTCCCTTAGTCGCCTTTTACGACACCCGCGGGAAGAGTTTGGGTGAAGGTGAATATTGAGTGAATTGTCCAAAATATTGCGATATTTTTTAAAATCTAACATCTGCGAGCTATTCTGGCGTTCGCTGCTAAAACCTTTTGTACGCCATGCGAATATAAGCTACACGAAATACTAATCCTGCGCAGACGAAGTCGCGGGCACCAGCTAGTTATAAAATAAATGTGAATGTGAGTTATAAACTGCTGAATTTGAATTGAATTTGAATCACGCAAAACGGCTGATCGGAATTACATAAAACTTAGCATACACATGGACAAAGATTTGAATTGAGCTATAGGACACGATCCTCCACCAACGCGGACTTGGCCCCCGTGGTGGGGTATAGCCTTACCTTCCTGCGACGCGAGAAAAGACCCGTGCTCCAGCAGTGGGGACACACAAAGATATCATATAATCAATCTAAAGTAACATACTTTACAATTTTATTATTATATTCTTTTTAATGCACTAACCCGTGCTAAGGATAATTTTAAAAACCTATTTAGAGGCTAAAAATTCCACCCATACCGGGACTCGGACCCGCGACCTCTGGCTGGCACGGATAGCCAGAGGTCGCGGGTTCGAATCCCGGCATGGGTGGAAATTTCAGCCTCTAAATAGGTTTTTAATTTCGTTATTATTATACCTTATTGCACACGAAACAATAAATAGGACATTACATAAGAAATTACATGTACAAAGGCGAGCTTATCTCTGTAAGATGTCTTCCAGCAAATCCGGCATTTCTTCCGGCATTTTGTTTTGTTGTAGAAGAAAACATTAACGATCAGGTTAATGAACAGGAAAGGTATTGACTTAAAGGGAAGAGCACGATCACCCGCTCTTCCCTATAAGTCATTACCTTAAGCCTAAGTCAATACACGGTCATACTAACCGGGGGGCGAGTCTCTAAAATACATAGTTGTTCGTTATCAACCCTTGTGTGTCCCCACTGCTGGGGCACGGGTCTCTTCCTGCATCGCAGGAAGTTTGGCCATACTCCACCACGGGGGCCAAGTCCGGGTTGGTGGAGGATTGTAAGACAGTGGCGGGCCTTACTGTCAGAAGTTATCAAGCCGCCCATAAGGCCTCTGACATGGCTTAACGACTGCCATTATATGACAGCCGGCACCAACGGCTTAACGTGCCTTGCGAAGCACGAAAGCGCTGGGAAAAATGCCACTAGCGGTAGTCACGGGACGCTCACCCTGTACCTGATGTTGCCTGTTGTTGCTTAACCAAATGATTGATTCTAATCACTCGGTTCGCCTAGGCCACTAGCGCTTCATAGTTGTTCAATATAGTCATATTAGTCGGCTAATGGTCGTTTCATTCACACCGTCGGTAGTCTAGTGACCAATCCCTTTCGGCCGTCATGGCAACTAAATTTCGCAACCGGTTGTGAAATAGGAATTTTTATTCTTTGTCGGCAACTAGTTGTGAATCATTTTTTTTTTCTTTATTCGCAACTAGTTGCCAACAAAGAATACTTTATCCGCCATGGCAACTGAGTTTCTCAACCAGTTGTGTAAAAAGATTTTAAATTCTTTCTTGGCAACTAGTTGCGACAGAAGTAATGGGAAGTTGTATATATTTATTGAGAATGTTTGCGGTCAATCCGTATATAAATCCTATTTCTAGAATTACCGGCCAGGGTTATTTTTAAATAAACTTATAGATATTTTTTTGTTATATTGTTGTATTATATGAGGACTACATGGTTGCGTAAGAAGAAAATAGATTCTTCTACGGCAACTAGCGTTTTTGAAAAATTCTTTGTTGGCAACTAGTTGCGTATAAAGAAATAAAAATCTTTTATTGCAACTAGTTGCCGACAAAGAATAAGAATTCCTTTTTCACAACCGGTTGCGAAGTTTAGTTGCCATGGTGGCCGAAAGGGACCGATCGCAGTATAACCCGTGCTACTTAACTCGGCGCCTCGCGCGGTACGATCTTCGCGAGGGATGTCTATTTAATTTCTTCTTCTTCTTCTTCAGGCTATATTATGCAGTCCACTGCTGGACATAGCCCTCCCCTAATGAGCGCCATAGCGCCCTGTCTTCAGCTTGCCGCATCCAGCATCTGCCGGCAGTTTTTCGCAGATCGTCATCCCACCTGTTCGGAGGGCGGCCTACACTACGTTTGCCGAGTCGCGGTCTCCACTCAAGGACACGTTTACTCCAACGGTTGTCGGCGAGATATGGCCAGCCCACTGCCGCTTCAGCTCGCTAATTCTCTGAGCTATGTCGATAACTTTGGTTCTCTGTCGGATGCATTCGTACGTAATCATCCTTCACAGAAACTCCGAGCATAGCTATTTCATTTGCGCGCGTTATACCCCTGGAATGACATTGAACAGCTATTGCTTTGTAGACTGCCAAATTTATGTAAATAATACGCACTATCATGCTTATATAATTCTATTGAAAAACTATGTAAGCAATGGACTCTAGGGCTCAATCGTGAGATCGTTACCCCCATCTAGCTGACAAAAAGCTATCTAACAAGTTATGCTATCAAACCCGACGCGACTCAAGCGGGTCGTTAAATTAACATATCTTCTACATAAATAAAATTCAAAGTCCTGACTGACTGACTCACTCATCAACGCCCAGCCCAAGCCGTTGGACCTAGGAAGCTGAAATTTTGCACAAAAAGTCTATATATGTCATGTAGGCAAGGAATTAGGATTTTTTTACCGGATTTTTTTAAATGAACCCCTATGGAGGCGAAAAGGGTTGCCAAAATTTGTATGGGAGGTATAAAGAATGTTGTCTAATTTTCTAGAAACTTAAAATAAATACTCTTCACAATTGATTGAACACGTGTTTCGCCGTTTTTTATTTATCCCTTAAGTGCCGTACAGTCACTTGCAAAACTTTGTAGCTACTAAAGTCCACGCGGACGGAGTCGCGGGCAATAGCTAGTTAACAAGTGTATTTAAAGTGTCGGAATCGCTAATAGCCCCGGCTGCCTGAGCAATCTTAAACGATCACGAAGGTTAAGCAGCACAGGGCACGTTCAGTGCATGGATGGGTAAACCGTCTATGACAAACGCTAGTGGCATTTTTCCGAGCAGAATATGGCATAAGCGCCATCTATGATGTCCTTTCGCAAATTGCGCTGAAAATGGCTCAATATCACTAGCACGTATCACATATCGACTGAAATTCGCTATCCACCATTTGTGATACACATTACGCCTCATATCTGTACGACGGAGCTAAGTAATTCCGCTTTCGCACACAGATGTATACGTGGAAAGTTACACGATAATCGGATATCCACTGATATGTGGTATCCACTATTTGTGATACATACACATTACGCCTCACATCTACACGAGACAGCTAAGTTATTCCACTTTCGCACACAGATGTATACGTGGAAAGTTACATGATAATCGGATATCCACTGAAATGCATAGTGGATACACTATGAGTGATACACATTACGCCTCATATCTGTTCGACAGATCTAAGTAATTCCGCTTTCGCACACAGATGCATACGTGGAACATTACCTGATAATCAAGGTGCTTGTCTCAAACTATGAAGTGAAGATGCCACTGGACGTATGAATCATCTCATTTGTTATCAACCCTTGTATGTCCCCACTGCTGGGGCACGGGTTTCTTTCTGCATCGCAGGAAGGTTAGGCCATACTCCACCACGGGGGCCAAGTCCGGGTTGGTGGAGGTTCGTAAGACATGGCTTAACGACTGCGTTACATGACAGCCGGCACCCACGGCTTAACGTGCCTTGCGAAGCATGGAAGCGCTCGGAAAATGCCACTAGCGGTAGTCACGGGACGGTCACCCATCCTGCGTCTGACCGCGCCTGTTGTTGCTTAACTCAGGGGATTGATTCCAATCACTCGGTTCGACTAGGCCACGAGCGCTTCTTACTTACTATAAATGAGCAAGCGGTTAATGCCCAGCGTATTTTTACAGGGCTAGGCAAGGGTGCGCCCAATGTAATGCCACGGGTAATAGGTAGTTACTTTCATGGCTTTGACACGAAATCGTCATTCCCCGACAACTATTTATTTTTATCACTTTTGCGTGCACTTACAGTCGACACAACAGTAAGCGACGGTTTCTTAATTGAGAATTTCAATAAATAAATATAATCCTTTATGTTATAGTTGCACAAAGAGCGATGGAGCGTGCCATGCTGGGCATATCGCTTGTGGACCGCGTACCCAACGTAGAAATTCGTCGAAGAACCAAGGTCGAAGACGTTGGTTAGACGGCTAAAAGGTTAGACGGCCGGTGGACCAGGGCAGTATCGGAGTGGTGGCCAAGGGAGGGAAGGAGGTTGGCAGACCACCGACACGATGGTCAGACGACATCGTGAGGGTTGCGGGTCAGAAATGGATCAGGTTAGCACAGGACCGTGAGGAATGGCGCAATAAAAAGGAGGCCTAAGCCCAGCAGTGGGTTGATGTGGGCTGATTATAAATAGATTATAGATGTTATAGTTATAGGCCTTTAAGCACAAAGTGTACTTGACACATTTTTTAAATCGCGTTTCAGGCCAGCTTAATATATCTTCAGGAATTCTCTGTATTACGTATTAAAAAATACGAAAATAATATTGAATATTGTAAAGAGGTTCGAAATTTCACTGATGCCGATGAGTCGCCCGGTGAGTTGGAAAGAGCGCTGGCACGGATAGCCAGAGGTCGCGGGTTCGAATCCCGGCATGGGTGGAATTTTTAGCCTCTAAATAGGTTTTTAAAAATTGTCCTTAGCACGGGTTAGTGCATTAAAAATAATATATCTTCAGGAATTTTATTATAGAAGCGTATACATTTCTAGGGAGGGTGCCCTTTATATGGCAAAAAAAGGCATGAAAAGTGAAAAAGGTTTAAATGAACAGACGTACCTAGAGTCGCGTGCACTAATATGTAAACACGTCAGAACCTTGTCACATTAACCTCTTTCAGCCTGATGTACGAGAAAGGCAGATTTATTTCTTACTAGCTGACCTAGCGAACTTCGTACCGCCTAACAGTCGATTCTTTATATTTTTCTCTCCGTAAGAACCATCCTAGTACTTCAAGGAATATTCTAAAAATATAATCAGCCAAATAGGTTCAGCTGCTCTCGAGATTTGCGCTTACCAACATATTCAGCGATTCATTTTTATATTATAGAGAGAAGATAACAGAAATTTCTTACAACCAGCTTTTTTTTTATTGTTAAAATAGGGAGCGGGATTAGGCAACTAAACTGTGTAGCTTTCTGATCTGAAACGACCTTATTTACACGAGGCATGCGGGTGATAATCGGGTGACCCGTAGCTTCGTTGTCGTTGCACTACTTTTCCAAGCCTACACAATCTAAAAAACAATGTCCCAGGCAGCAGCGATCGAGTGGTCTCTTCATCCATCTAGTGTGAGTGAAGGTAATGAAATGAAAATGTTATATTTAAAGTAGCGCAGATACTGCGGCTTAATAAACGTTAGAAGTCAAACTGGGACCATTTCAAAATCTATATAGGTCGATATCGATATCCACCCTTTTATGAGAGCGATCAGATTCATTTATAGGCTGGGCAGTAGAGATTCGTTAAGAGATTTCTTTAAAGAAACTAACATCCTGACACCTGCCAGTCAGTATATGAGTACGGACCAGCCTTAGCCGCTATGACTTGCATGGTTGACTGCACTATACGCAAGAGCGGAGGGGCTAATTTAATTATACGTACATAGTTTCATTTATCTTTCCTCCCCCCCTAACCCTAAACCCCTATTGAGGAAGCTTATTTCTAAACGGTTACCCCTTTTACACACAATGCCGGTAGCGCATTCGGTATTGTATAGAATGCCTAGGCAAACTATAAAATTAAAAATATTTCATACATTACCTTAACGTTTTAGGTATTCTATACATTGTCAAGGTATTGTATAGAATACCGTATTACACAGATTGCCGGTAACATATATAATGAAAACATTATGTACGTTAGGAAAAATATCACTAACTTTAAGACTTTAGGTTGCCAACACAATGTAAATACTAGAAATATACATAAACTTTTGTTCCCACTATTTAGGCTGGCAAAGTTTAATACATCCTTCATGGGGCATTTTGCACGCTTCTATAATAAAATCTGAAGATATATTTCGCTTGCCTGAATCGCGGTTCAAAAAATATGTTAAGCACACTGTTGCCGACCGGCCAATCAACCTTTTTTAAGTATTTTACTTTTTGATAGCGTTTTATATTATTATGTCTACTTTTTTAAAAATGGGACATTGTCATTGCAAAACTAGAAAAAGACAGATTAAAAGATTCCTACAAGATTTTCGCGTTTTCATCAATTTTACGTGCATTCGTTTCATGGTGTCAGAAGTAAAGGAAAAATAATGCCCATAACGCGCTCAGTAGCGAAAAATCAATTCCAGACAGGGGTAAGTGAAATCGCTCCAGCTCCATCGTCAGGCATTACGCTTGCTCAAGCTTGCCACGATGAGGCTCTCTTACAGGAGCATTGTATTTCCGAGCCTTTTTTACCTGTTGAATTGCCAGAATCTGTCCAATCGCAAAAAACGGTACCTTCAAGCACGCATTCCGCAACGTCATCGCGAGCCTCTATCAAGACCCAGAAGTTGGCTTTAAAAATGGGACATTGTCATTGCAAAACTAGAAAAAGACAGATTAAAAGATTCCTACAAGATTTTCGCGTTTTCATCAATTTTACGTGCATTCGTTTCACACACTTTGTGCCAAAAGGGCTACTAGAATGGGTCTGGAATGAGGGCTTTTCAATGACGGCGGTGAGTTGATTGCATTAAAAAATACTAGATGGCGCTGCAAGGAGAACAAATGTCACCCATCATAAGTTTTATCGCGTTTTGTGTAGTACGCACAGAATATTATTTGCGATAACCTAAACATCTCTTTGTAGTCTGTGATCTAAGCTAAACTACGTTTCGAAATTGTTGAAATTTGAAAGTTTTGAAGTATTTTGTAAGATTTACTGTGTTCATTACATACGTACGTGAATTGTGTCTTAACTAATGGCTAGCCCGTGCATTGAGCATTCTTGTAAAAACATAGGCACTCACCGTTTTCCTAAAAGATGTAAATTTTGACATATTATATGACGTCAGCACCATCTATCGGTAACTTGCGGTACTGTTTTTTGTTTTTAATGGCGCTTTGAAAAGCCCTCATTAAAGCCAGTAATTCAATTCGAATCGAATCTATTTGATTCGATTCGTTTCGTTTCAAGTCGAATCGATTCGATTGATTCGAATCGAATCAATTCGATTCAATTCAATTTATTTCAACGTAAAGAATTTACATTCTGTTTGCTGAATGTCAATTTACAATGTAACATGAAAGTGAAAGCCGCTGCCGTCGGCCGTAGTGTAGTGGAGAAAAGGGCAGCGGGGAAAAAAACTCCACTCTGACCATCTTTTCTCAAGTCCTCTTAAATCTATATACATCAGATACATGTATAGGTATGATAAGATTCCATGATTGCCATTCATGACTTTATATTCCAAATAGGTCGTGAAAACATAACAAGTGCTGCGGCCAGACACACGAACAGCACTCGTTCACGAGCATCACGCAGAGGTCAGCCATCATCAGTCTCAACCATTTTGGAGGGAGATAGATGACCCGGCAACCACGCCACCATTCGAATGACCTTTAGAAAACCTGCAGATTAAGTTCTTGTCAGTTACAGAATGTATGTCATATTTACATATAAATTACTAGTATGCAATCACGTCGTCTGTACAAACTTAAATACGATGTAACTAACACTGAGGATCGCAGTGATTCTACTGCTCAGCTGTTTGCTACATGTGAATAAAATTGTTATTCAATAACTATGATTGACTCGTTGTGGAATTGGTCTACTGCCAAGGGCTTACATCATTTAAAAAGTCATCTATTCTATAATAGGCCTTTTTACATAGCGCCTTTTTAATGAAATTTTTTAATTTGTTTTCAGGCAGGGATAGAATATGCTCTGGAATTTTATTGTAAAAACGTACGCTTTGCCCTACTAAAAGATGCATTTAGTACAATGTATGAGTTCTATGTTTTATAATAATTATGTAAACTATAGTATTTTCTAAGGTTAACACGAGCACTAGACATAATTAAAACTGTTTTTATACGGATTTATGGTCGTTTATAAAATTTTTACAATTTTCCAACGTTTCCAACAGTCATCCGAGACCACGGCACCTGTAAAAGTGCCGAAACGTTGGAAAATTGTAAAAATTTAATAAACGTGCATAAATCCGTATAAAAACAGTTTTAATTATGTAAACTATGTTAATTAAGGACTTTGAAAAGACTTAGTTTGGAGTTTCTTTGTCCATTTTTTCTCCAAAATGATGTAGATTTTTAAATGGACACCTAGTTTGAATCGTAACGTTCATTAAGCCGCAGTATCTGTGCTACTTTGAATAAAACTATTTCATTTCGTTTCATTATGTCCCCACTGCTGGGGCAAGGGGTAGGGTAGATGAAAATATAGATCGTTTTGGAAAAAAAAAATGGACAAACTCTGAACTTAGGGCCAGTTTCTAAATTGTGAATCAGGTAACCCCCCAGGAGTGCCCGCGATGGCACTCGAGGGGGGAGAACACGCGAGGGGGGTGTTCCGGGGTCCGTTCCCGTGGCCCCGTCCCTAGCGACTGCAGAGGAACACCCCGAGTGCCTAGTGCGAGTTTTTTTAACTACTCGATCGCGTTAACGTAAACTCATATTTCTATGGCATCGAGGAAGCGCCACCTAGCGACAAGTATGGAAATCAAAATTGCTGAGTGCGAGTTGTAATGGTTTACGTTGAGAAGTGAACACGTTTACCAGCCAAAACACGATTAAACACGAGTGCGAGTTGTGCTGTGACAGCGCTTTGCCAGTTCGAACGGTTAACTTACTCATACTCACTACTCAATGCTCGATTAACGCGGTAGTAAAGTTATTCGATTGGATCCTTCAAACTCGCACTAAGCACTGAGTTTTAGTCGGTACACCATCCTTTTCAGGGCGGGGAGCCCGACATAACCGCCGCGCTCTCCCGAGCCGGTGGTACCCGCAATAGGGTTAAAAAAGGGGCGTCAGCAAAATCCATATCAAATTTTATTACAATCGCTCCAGCCGTTTAGACGTGTAGAAGTAACAAACATACACATTAACAAACTTTCGCCTTGATAATATTAGTGTGAAGTGTGATTGATGATTGCATTAAGTTCGCCGCATTGTACAATTTTATGGTGCAATAAGAGTATAATATAATATATGATATATAGTTAGTTAGACCTGAGATTTCCGCACTTAGCCTCATAGTTGGGTCATTGTACGTAGCAAGCGCTGAGGTACGCTAACACCTCAGACACTAGGGTTTCCTTACGATGGTGTCCTTCACCGTCAGCGAGTAGTATTGCAACTATAATTTCACAAATGTACAATGTCATAGTATTTTCTAAGGTTAACACTAGTTAACCAACTAATTTTCCGACGTTTCGGCACTTTTACAGGTGCCGTGGTCATCCACCAGTCATCCGAGACCACGGCGGCACCGTGTAAAAACAGTTTTAATAATGTACAATGTGATACGATGTGATTTTTTTTAGTCTCACACGAACACCGAACCTTCGAGCTACGTTATATTTAAGCGCAGCGCTTAACCGATAATCAAGTAAACAGTCGCCTAATGGGACAGTAATTCGGTCATTATTGTCAGCAGACCGCCACGCCGGTGGATAGAATTTCATTACGTATTAACGTTTCCGCCAATTTCACTCGACTATCAAGGCGCATCAAGGCTACATAATGTAGGTATACATACCCCGTGCCAAATAAGATTACTTTGAATATAAACATTTTTGTTCCTATATTTTTTTTCTTTAGCGCGGACAGGCTCTCTTTTAGGCCCTGGAGTCTAATACTTTACGTAACTTTTCAAAATAGTGAAGAAAAGTTTTATACAGAGCAGGAAGCAGTATTACACTCGTGTGCTTTCGGCGCAAACCGAAGCCTACTCTAGAGCCCGAGGTTTATTCTAAAAGATAGTAAGTCTGTAGGTATATACCTATTCTGCGTGTCAGATCGAATTTTATTTTGTGTAAACAAGCATAATTATGTTTTCAACACGTTTGCTCTAAAACTACATTTACGAAGCGAGTAAGGATTATATTCTTTTGTTTTTGTTGCACTAACCCGTGCTGAGGAAAATTTTAAAACCTATTTAGAGGCTAAAAATTCCGCCAATGCCCGGACTCGAACCCACGACCTCTGACTAACAGTACCAGCGCTCTCGCAACTGAGCTAATGGACAAGTGCCGGCATCAGCGAAATATCGAACCTCTTTACAATATTCTTTGCATTATTTACAGGCAGCGACATCTAGCTGAAGTAACTTGCATCACTTGCAGCCCTGAGAACCTACTTTGCGACTCTATCCGATAGTAGACGAGGTATATTCTAACTAAAAGATAACACAGACTGTAGTTTAGTAGCGAATAGCATTTTTTAACGACCCGCCATGCTTACGTCCTTAAACGTTTAACCAGCAATGGAGGTAATTCAGTTTACCTAATGAACCATCGCGATTAGAACCGTTAAAAATGTATGGTTTGGTTGCTTAGTAACCAAGCACGAAAACTTAGTTACGTTTGAGAGAGAAGCGGTAGCAAAGCGGTAGTTCGGCGGCTTCTCGATCGGAAGGTCCTGGGTTCGAATCCCGGCATGTAGCAATGACTTTGTTTTCTAAGTTATGTACATTTGAGAAGTTATAGCAGCAATCATCATCAACCCATTATGTCCCCACCAAGGGCACGGGTCTCTTCCCTGAGGAAGGTATAGGCCATACTCCACCACGGGGGCCAAATCCGGATTGGTAGCGGCTTGCAAGACTAGTGGCTGGTCTTACTGTCAGAAGTTTTCAAGCCGCCCTAGGGCCTCTGACTTGACTTAACGACGACAGCCGGAACCAACTCCTTAACGTGCCTTGCGAAGCACGGAACGCTCGGAGAAACGCCACTAGCATTTGTCACAGACGGTGACACATCCATGCACTGAACGCGCCCTAACCTTCGCGATTGTTTAAGATCACCCAGGCAGCCGGGGCTACAAGCGGTTCCATGGCGGCAATACCACTCGCTAACCGTGAAGGAAACCCTTGTGTCTGTAGTGTTGTCATACCTCAGCGTTTGCTACGTACAATGGCCCAACTATGAGGCTACGCCCCGGTTTCTGGTACACTAACAAGCCGTTAATCTACTGTTAACAGCTGTCAGTTGGCCAAAGTGCATACAGAAAAAAACATTTGACAGCTGTTAACAGTAGATTAACAGATTGTTAGTGTACGAGAAACTGGGGGTAAGTGTGGAAATGTCAGGTCTAACTAACCAATGCCGTGTGCTTTTCGTGTGTCTGTTTTCCCCTACTATTGTGAGACATTTGACGAATGCTTTGGCATTTAGGGCTGTTAATGGCAATCATGAAATCTTATTAGGTACTAGCTGAGCCAGCGAACTTCGTAACGCCTAACAATAGAACCATCCTCGTACTTCCAGGAATAATCTAAAATAAGAATTAGCGAAATCGGTTCAGCTAATGTCGAGATTTGCGCTTTCCAACACATTCAGCGATTCATTTTTATATTATAGAGAAGATACATATGTATAGTTGGCAACTGATATATTTGCTTTAAGATGAATTGAGAAAAGATGGTCAGAGTGGAGTTTTTTTTCCGCTGCCTTTTTCTCCACTACAATTCCCTCCGTGAAGGCAGCGGCTTACATTTTACATTGTACATTGACATTCAGCAAACAGAGTGCTTAGTGCGAGTTTTTTAACTACTCGATCGCGTTAACGTAAACTCATATTTCTATGGCATCGAGGAAGCGCCACCTAGCGACAAGTATGGAAATTAAAACTGCTGAGTGCGAGTTGTAATGGTTTACGTTGAGAAGTGAACACGTTTATCAGCCAAAACACGAATAAACGCGAGTGCGAGTTGTACTGTGACAGCGTTTTGGCAGTTCGAACGGTTAACTTACTCATACTCAATGCTCGATTAACGCGGTAGTAAAGTTATACGATTGGATCTGTCAAACTCGCACTAAGCACTCAGAATGAAAATTCTTGACGTTGAAATAAATTGATTTGATTGATTGAATGGCCCACAAACTTTAGCTTATTATAAGAGCCAGCTAATACATACTTTGTGTTTTCCTTTTTGCTGACCGAAGTAAATTGTTTTACAAAATTAATTAGTGTTACAAACAACTAAATTGCGTGGCTTAGCATAACAGTATAGCTTGTGTTGGAACGTAGTTAAACTTCAAACGCAGATTGTTATCATTTCTAATAACGGAACGTTTTGTCATCTGTCAAATATCGTTTATCTAGGTTATTCACTCTCTCTTGTCCTTGACCTCTTGTGTATCAGCTGCTTGTCCTTTTTGTCGAATAAATATCTATTATTAAATTAGCAATCCGGGTTCTTTTTCACCTTCAACCCTTCAGGTTATGGACCCAGTTTCGGTATCTGTCTACTCAAAATCATAGTTCCGGAAGTTTTTCGTTGTAACTTGAAATTTCTACTATCAAGTACAAGGGCACACATAATGGCCGGCGCCGATAAGGCCAACGTGTTCCCAGTGGAAAAACTGAAAGGTATAAACGACTACCACAATTGGAAGTTCGCTATGAAGATGGTTCTCATCCACGAGGACTTGTGGGATTGCGTGGAACCACCTGCGGACACGACTCCAGATACGAAGAGGGACATGAGAGCATTAGCGAAGATCTGCTTGGCCGTTCAACCAACAGCGTATCCTCACGTACGTAATGCAGTGAATGCACAGGCAGCGTGGACGAACTTGCGGGCTGCATATGAAGACAGAGGGCTATGTAGACGACTCGGCCTTCTTCGAAGTCTTTTTGGAACCAAGCTCGGGGACAACAATATGGACAACTACTTATCCACGGTTACCGAGATTGTACAGCAGCTAAGTGACATAGGTTCTCCTCTTGAAGATGATTTTGTGGCTGTCATTATGCTTAGTGGGTTGCCGCAAGAGTACGACCCACTGATAATGACACTTGAGAACAACAACATGAAATTGTCAAGTGAAGTTGTTAAGTCAAAACTTCTTCAGGAACACCAGCGTCGTGATGACAAGGATGTTGCCACCGCCTTAGCAGTGAGGAAAACCGTAAGATGTTTTAGATGTAAACAGTTGGGGCATATAACAAAGCAGTGTATGCAGAAAGCAAAGAAGCAGTCATCCGTGAAAGAAGAGTCGCCAAAGGCTCTTATTTCAGCACTTTCAACCAACCTGAGAAGTGATGTGTGGTATGTGGACTCCGGCGCAACGAACCACATGTGCAATAATAAAGCAGTTATGAGCAGCTTCTCATCGACTAAGGTACTGAAAGTTAATGTTGCAAATGGTGATGAATTGTTAACTGCAGGTCAAGGAAGTGTACAAATTACTTTGAAAAACTGTGTGCGAACTGTAACTAATGTACATTATGTTCCTAGGTTATCTCATAACTTATTATCTGTAAGCGAGCTGACTAGGAAGGGTTACAAGGTGTTATTCAATAACAAAATTTGCAAAATCTATGACAATGAAGAAGTGTTAGCAACTGCCACTTGTTCGAATGGTGTCTACCAACTAGACACAATAGGGTTTGCATTAAGTTGCAGTGCACAGTCTAAGGATGTTGTCCAGGCTCAGTGTTCGGCGACACAGTTGTCAGACTTGCCGGGCCATGCTGGAGCAGTATCCCGGGAGACTACAGAGGACTGTCAGCACCAGTCCAAGGAAACACAAGAAACATGGCACCGACGTCTGGCCCACCTGAACTCACGGAGTATGTACGTCATGAAATCAGGTATGGCTGTTGGAATTGATTATGATGATACTAACTATCAATCATGTGTAGCTTGTGTTCAGGGGAAGCAAACTAGACTTCCTTTCCCTAAAAGGTCACAAAATAGAGCTAACGATAAGTTAGGTCTTATCCACACTGATGTGTGTGGACCAATGTCTTGTCCATCTTTTGGAGGCTCTAGGTATTTTCTAACTTTTACAGATGATTATACCCGGAGAACATTTGTTTATTTTCTTAAAACAAAAGATCAGGTGTTTGAGACTTTTAAAATATTTAAAGTTCTTGTAGAAACACAGACAGGAAAGAAAATAAAAATAGTAAGAAGTGACAATGGTCTTGAATTTGTAAATAATAAATTCCAGGTCTTCTTTAAGCAGCATGGCATCATTCACCACAAGACAGTCCCATACTCGCCTGCTCAGAATGGTGTGAGCGAGAGAGCAAACAGGACAATCGTGGAGAAGGCACGCTGCATGCTCCAGGACGCAGGCTTGGATAATCGGTTCTGGGCTGAGGCAGTACAAACAGCTGTCTATATTAAGAACAGAACACCGACCAAGGCGGTCTTGGGAGTGACTCCTGAAGAAAAATGGACAGGAAATAAGGTAAACCTCAGCCATTTAAAAATATTTGGTTGTCAAGCATATGCCTTAGTACAAAAACAAAACAGAAAGAAATTAGACTCAAAAAGTAAACTACATATATTTGTAGGTTACTGTGAAGAGAGTAAGGGTTACAGGCTCATGGATCCTGAATGCCCAAAGTCGCTCATAGTAGCTAGAGATGTTACTTTCTTTGAAAACAAATTTATTTCAAACAGGCCAAAGGAGGTTGTGTCACATGATGATATTTTGAATAATGTTTCACTGATGTCCCCTATTGTCACAAATAACATTGCTGACAGTGATGTGCTGTCTGTAAGCACAAACTACCCACTGTCTAAGCCAGAGTCATTCAATGAGGACCAGTTACAAGCTGGGCCTGATGATATTAATCTGTCTGATGACACAATAACTAAGCCACGACAAAGACGACAAGAGCTATACATGTTGAATGACGCTGACTTAGGCCAGTCTTCCACTCTTAGTCCAGATGATCCCCTGGATGAAACTTATGTTCCAGAGGAAACGTCTGAAGATACAGAAGGATCGCAGAGCTTTGCAAGTCTATCAGACACTGAGGGCTATGCTGGTATGGCGCTGTCAGTGATCAGTGGAATCGATGAGCCAAGAACAGTGAAGGAAGCGCTTGGTGGCAAAAATGCTGAAAAATGGCGTGCGGCTATGAAAGATGAGTATGAATCTTTTCATAAAAACAATTGCTGGACACTAACTGAGTTACAGCTGGGACAGACACCAGTGAAATGCCGATGGGTCTTTAAAATAAAACGAGGTCTCAATGGACAGATATTGAAATATAAAGCACGATTAGTTGCAAAGGGATTTACACAAAGATATGGCATTGACTATGAGGAAACCTTTGCACCTGTCGTTAGGTATTCCACAATAAGGATGTTGTTTGCTATTGCAGCACAAAAAGGTCTAGATATTGATCAATTAGATGTCAAAACTGCTTTTCTTAATGGGGATCTCTCCGAGAATGTAGTCATGGACCAACCACAAGGATTTGTTGTAAAGGGGAAGGAAAACCAAGTCTATAAATTAAACAAATCCATTTATGGTCTCAAGCAAGCGGCGAAATGTTGGTACGAGAAAATCAATGGAGTCCTCATAGAAAATATGCATTTTGAGAAATCTACAGTGGAACCCTGCGTTTACTTTAGATATGTACATGATAAATTAACTATTATCGCCTTGTACGTCGACGACATTTTGCTGTTTTCATCTTCAGACAACGAGAAAAAGCAAATCAAAGAACAATTAATGAAGGAGTTTGAAATTAAAGATCTAGGAACTGTTCATGAATTCCTAGGTATGCGAGTTTGTAGAGAAAAAGGGAATACTATTACCCTTGATCAAACTGACTATATTAAAAGTGTTTTGAGCAGGTTTCAAATGGAGGACTGCAAACAAATTGCGACACCAATGGAGGTTGGACTGAAACTTAACAAAGCAGAAAAGAAGTCTGAAAACTGTGAGTATCGAAATTTAATTGGATGCCTTATGTACATTGCAGTTTGTACCCGACCAGACATAGCACATGCTGTAAGTTTTCTGAGTCAATTTAATGACTGTTTCGCTGACATCCACTGGAAGGCTGCCAAGAGGGTGCTTAGGTACCTAAAGGGGACAATTGATTATCGTCTGATTTATGACAAATCTAGCCTTGATGTCTGTGGTTATGTTGATGCAGATTGGGCAAGTTGCGAGGTCGATCGCAAATCGTATACTGGTTATTTGTTTAAAATAGGTAACTCTGTGGTCTCCTGGGAATCTCGAAAGCAGAAGACCGTAGCTCTCTCCAGCACTGAGGCTGAATATATGGCACTTGCTAACGCTTGTAAAGAGTCTTTGTTTATTCGTACTCTTTACCATGAATGTTTAAAAGTTAGTTGTGTACCTACTTTGTATAATGACAATCAGTCAGCTAAAAGACTAAGCGAAAATTGTATGTTTCATGCTCGCACAAAACACATTGATGTAAGACATCATTTTATTAGAGATATTGTCAAAAAGGGTTTAGTGCATATTGAATATCTTTGTACTGAAAATATGACAGCTGATTTACTTACAAAACCATTGTCTAAGGATAAATTTAACAAATTCTTGTCTCATTTATCCATAAGAAAATTATAACAGTGTTAATTGTTTGGTGAGTTGTCTTAAGTATACATTTTAATAAACATATTTTTGTATATAAACATACAAATTTTGTTATCCGATATTTAGTTATTTTTGTAGTTTTATAACTATGTTTGAGAATTATAGATAAAGCCTGTTAGTATCTATATTGATTTAAGATGCATTTGTTATGCGTTTTAGTTTAAGGGCAGGTGTTGGAACGTAGTTAAACTTCAAACGCAGATTGTTATCATTTCTAATAACGGAACGTTTTGTCATCTGTCAAATATCGTTTATCTAGGTTATTCACTCTCTCTTGTCCTTGACCTCTTGTGTATCAGCTGCTTGTCCTTTTTGTCGAATAAATATCTATTATTAAATTAGCAATCCGGGTTCTTTTTCACCTTCAACCCTTCAGCTTGCATAGAAAACACTAAGACATTCAGATTTTACATTGTAAGAATTTGCATTCTTGAATATTATAGGTAACTAACATAATAATGCGGAGAGGATGAAGGAAGAAAGATTGACGAAACAAATATACCTATATTGCGAATGTGAGTGGAAGGGCTGGTAAGGGACGTCCCAGACCAAATAGGGGATGTATTAGCAAAGGGAAAGATAGAAAGTACCCGGAACCGGCGTGCGTGCTTGCAACGACTTATGAACGTTGATGAAGTGAAGGTGATCTGTCAGGATCGTGGCAAGTGGCAGTCCCTGGTCTCTG
Source organism: Yponomeuta sedellus (assembly GCA_934045075.1). Taxonomy (NCBI): domain Eukaryota; kingdom Metazoa; phylum Arthropoda; class Insecta; order Lepidoptera; family Yponomeutidae; genus Yponomeuta; species Yponomeuta sedellus. Next base: position 5,802,773 of record OW203750.1, on the reverse strand, counting down.
CCTACCCCTCTGGGATACAGGCGTGAGGTTATGTATGTATGTACTAACATAATATAAGTGCGTCACCTGACGACCTATATGGCGCAGTGGTAGCATGTACCTACCATGCAAGAGGTCCCAGGTTCAAACGCCGATTGGGGACAAAAAACCCCAGGTCTTGGATGTTTACATGTTTGTAATTAAAACTGTATTGGCACGGATATTAAATTTACTCGTTTAATTTTACAATTTTCCGACGTTTCGGCACTTTTGCATGTACCGTGGCCCTGAAAGACTTAAGTGACAGGCGTCTTTTTAAAAGCATTAACTGTTAGTTTTCTTCTTCTTCTTCTTCTTCAGACTATATTAGTCCACTGCTGGACATAGCCCTCCCCGAATGAGAGGCAAAGCGCAAGGTTGTGCCATCATTGGGGGGAAATGCCCATAATCCCCACGCTGGGCATGCGGGTTGGGGATCGCAGTTCGGTGGAATTGTACTGCAGGGGGCGCCGCTGCCCACCCCCCGATTTGTATCCCTTAGTCGCCTTTTACGACACCCGCGGGAAGAATTTGGGTTGGTGCTATTCTCTATGCCGACAACACACAGAATAGTTTACTACCCTCGGCAAAAAATTACAAAAGAAAATTATGAAGTTACGTTCAAAAATAGGCAAACGAATTATCTATCTTCTATAATATAAAAATTAATCCCAGAATGTGTTTGTAAGGGCAAATCTCGAGAGCAGCTGAACCGATTTCGTTAAAGTCAACAATACTGATTATTAGTAATTGAAATTAAAATTAAATCTATAAACCAATTATTTTACATGAACTCATGTACAATAATTGGTTTATATTATTATGGTTTGAATTAAAATTAAATCTATTAAACATATAATAAAGATATAAAATATCCGTGCAAATATAGTTTTTATTATGTCTAGTGCTCGTGTTAACCTTAGAAAATACTATGTTTATAATAGCGTTGTTTCGGGTTCCCACGACACAGGGTATCCTGGGTTCCCTATTTCATACCGAAAATTCTTTGTTCGAAATACGATTCACCTACGAATGATACATCGAACGATGATTGTTCGACACCTTATTCATTCGAATGTTTATACACCGACTGCTTGTTGGTTCGATGCTCGTTACATCGAAAACTTTACTGCGATGCTTTTTAATGCGACAGTTAATTATATCGAATGTTTATGCACCGACTGCTGTTAGTTCGGTGCCTTGTTAAATCATTATTATCGATTCATTATTATAAAACTACATAGAAGTTTTTAATGTCATGCATAGGTAATCTCTTTTCATTTTTCATTGGCATAATCGAGGGCAGTTCACATTTCATTCCCAATCTGATTTCGTGAAGTGTTTATTCATTCGGACTGCAGATTTAGTTAAAATTACAAGTATTTTTGCCGGTAATAATGTCGATATCGACAAATTTACGAGCATTAAAGTCAAAGAGACGGAATATTATTATCATAGACGGATATGTAAGTAATAATATAGATGGATACCTATGTTAAGTGCATTTGCGAATTTGTAGTCGCAATACCACACGCTAACTGTGAAGGAAAACATCGTGAGGAAACCCGCGGCTTGGTTGGCTCCGCACGTATTGACTAGTCTCTTCTGTGGGCTAGGCCGACTAAGCTGTCAGGATGGTATAGGTGCTGGGCAAGCCTACATCATCTATAAAACCATGTCCCAGGCACTACAGCGTCGAAGTGGTCCCTTCACCCATCTATTGTGAGTGAAGATACCACTGGACGCTGTATAAATCATCTTATTAAGTAGATGCAAAAGAGGCCAATATATAGACGGATATGAGTTTTGCATTAATAATAACATTTAAATTTATAACATTTTAATATTCTGTTCCTGCAAGTAAAACTCTCGAAAAAACTAATTAAAACTGTTTTTATACGGATTTATGCTCGTTTATTACATTTTTACAATTTTCCGACGTTTCGGCACTTTTTCAGGTGCCGTGGTCCCGGATGACTGAGGTGACAGGTGTCTTTTAGAAATCATTAACGGTTAGTTTACTACCCTCGGCAAAAATTACAAAAGTTAATTATGAAGTTACGTTCCAAAATAGACAAACCAATTATTTTTTATATAAAGTCAACAATATTGATTATTAGTAATTGAAGTTAAAATTAAATTTATAAACTAATTACTTTATATGAACTTAAAGATACCGATTATTAATTGAATTTAAATTGATTTTTTATTATTTATTCTACAGTCACACTTCTAGCAAGGGGGTCTCATGCACTTAAGCACTGGTTCCCATGCTACCGGTATGTTCCAACCACGATCTCTATTAAAATTTGGATGCCGGCGGATCTCTATTGCCTCACGTATCATTCTAGGGAAGAAACGGTCTTCTCGGGCTAGAACTTTAACTTTATCGAAATGTATAAAGTGGTTGGTACCGCTAAGTGTATGCTCGCTGACTGCAGATCTACCAGAGCGCTTATGTTTCACATCAGCGATATGTTCCTTCACCCGCTCAGCTATGGTACGCTTCGTTTGACCAATGTACGAGGAACCACATTCACAGTCAAGCTTGTATACTCCTGCCTCTTGTAAGGGAATCCTGTGCTTGACACTTCGCATGAATTGGTGTATCTTTCTTGGCGGCTGGTAGATGGTTCTCGAAAAAACGTTTTTTGAAGCAGCGAAGCACTGAAGAAATAAGCATCGATAATATAATGTACCGGTGTAACATTTTTCAAAGTAACGAGGCATCGGCAAAACGTTTCCGAAGTAACAAGGCACCGAACAATGAAAGTATCGGATTAAAAAAGCGTCGAACAATCAACGCTTCGCAGTATCATTCATAGGTGAACCGTATTTCGAACAAAGAATTTTCGGTATGAAATAGGGAACCCCGGTATCCTAGTGTGGGACCAGAAGTTATGTATGTGCCTGTATGTAAATGTTATGTTACGTTATGTAAGTGAGTGAGTGAGTGAGTGAGTGAGTGAGTGAGTGAGTGAGTGAGTGAGTGAGTGAGTGAGTGGGTGGGTGAGTGAGTGAGTGAGTGAGTGAGTGAGTGAGTGAGTGAGTGAGTGAGTGAGTGAGTGAGTGAGTGAGTGAGTGAGTGAGTGAGTGAGTGAGTGAGTGAGTGAGTGAGTGAGTGAGTGAGTGAGTGAGTGAGTGAGTGAGTGAGTGAGTGAGTGAGTGAGTGAGTGAGTGAGTGAGTGAGTGAGTAAGTAAGTAAGTAAGTAAGTAAGTAAGTAAGTAATTTGTGACTTAAAAGACTTATTCTAGACTACAACAAAATTTTTACATATATGTTTTGGTTTATAATTAAAATTATTGAGCATCCGCTGCTGTGCTAGGCTCATCACCTGTATTACAGCAGACAGCGCCTACTTCCTCCGTTTACAAATCATAATCTACACCAAATCCTAACTATGATGGTTTAAAAAATCTGTAAATTACTTTAAAAACCTATTTAGAGGCTAAAAATTTCACCCATGCCGGGATTCGAACCCGCAACCTCTGGCTATCCGTGCCAGCGCTCTACCAATTGAGCCAATGGGCGACTCACGGCATCAGTGAAATTTCGAACCTCTTTACACTATTCTCTGTGTTACGTACAGGCAGCGACATCTGACTTAAGCAAATTGCATTACTTACAGCCCCAACTACTTTGCAGTTATGGGTGAAATTTTTAGCCTCTAAATAGGTTTTTAAATTTGTTCCTTAGCACGGGTTAGTGCATTAAAAATAAAAATAGTATTACCAATTGTTTACTCATCAATGACCACCAATATGTGACCGCCTTAAGACTCTCCTTAAAGGAGCAATGCCCATACAAAAGTGGCTTGGTTTTTAATTATAAACGGCATGCCGGATCGCAATGGAACGTTGCCAATATGAGGTCCATCTCTACATGAGAAACTGGTGTGCGGCATAGCCAGCCTAATTTTTTTTTTTTTTTGCCCATCGTTTTTTATCTGCGAGCAGTCATCAACCATAAGCAGATGTGATGTAGTGTCATGGATGATTGGTATGCATCTTCCAGTGAAGAGTGCTATTGTATATATGTAGAGAAGCTAGTGTCGTTCTTCTAGCTCGAGTATGTTATGTCTAATTAGAACTGTTTTTATACGGATTTATGCTCGTTTATTACATTTTTTCAATTAATAATCAGTATCTTTAAGTTCATATAAAGTAATTAGTTTATAAATTTAATTTTAACTTCAATTACTAATAATCAATATTGTTGACTTTATATAAAAAATAATTGGTTTGTCTATTTTGGAACGTAACTTCATAATTAACTTTTGTAATTTTTGCCGAGGGAAGTAAACTAACCGTTAATGATTTCTAAAAGACACCTGTCACCTCAGTCATCCGGGATCACGGCACCTGAAAAAGTGCCGAAACGTTGGAAAATTGAAAAAAATGTAATAAAGGAGCATAAATCCGTATAAAAACAGTTTTAATTATGTCTACTGCTCGTGTTAACCTTGGAAAATACTATATGTTATGTCTCTTAAGACGCTTGGTGCGATGTGCCGATAAGAGGCTTGATGCTAAATTATTAGAGTGATGTTGGAGCTTGGTTTTATATTTTGCTGAAACAGCCCGTATTTCTTCCTTGACTGTGTTGATCGTCATGTATTTCAGCTGTGGTCATGAACCATAGCCAGCCTAATTGAGCCGTATCCTTTACATAACTGGTCTAACAGGCAGTGTGTGTACAAACACTATTGATACAATGGAAATATTTAGAGGCCAAAAATCGAGGTTTGATTGTGCTTACAACTGAGAATAAAGGAATAAAAAAGAAATATTATAGCCTTATAATACTCTTCATAGAAACCTATATTAACTCTGGCTAACCATGCCAGAGGACGCAGGTTTGACTCCTGGCATGGGTGAAATTTTTAGCCTCTAAATAGGTTTTTAAAATTGTCCTTAGCATGGGTTAGTGCAATAAAAAGAATATAACTATAATTTCTTTTTGATAAGTTAATTTCTAACTGTAAGCACAATTAAAACTCCATTTGTATCCTCTAAAAGTATTACCAAATTTTTTATAGTATTATTTTCTAATCTAATCTACTTACTGGCTAATCAATTTCAAATCCAACATTAAAGCCAGTAAACTCTGGCTTTAATGCATGAGTTCTATGTTTTATAATAATGATGTAAACTCTGTTAATTAAGGACTTTGAAAAGACTAAGTTTGGAGTTTATTGTCCATTTTTTTTTCTCCAAAATTATCTAAATATTGAAATGGATGCCTAGTTCGAATTGTTACGTTCATTAAACCACAGTTTTGGTGTTACTGAGAATAAAACCTTTTCATTTCATTTCAATCTAGCACAATGTAAGTAAACTATGTTTACTATGTTTATATGGGAATTCCTCTTTGAGATGCTTACTACTTGAGACACTTGCTAGTGGTAGAAAACATAAGCTAACCAGGGTGTCCGAGATAGTCATGTCACCTTAACATTTCCTAGGTCGTGGTCAGGCTATACTAGTCCACTGCTGGACATAGCCCTCCCCTAAAGAGCGCCACGTTGTGCTATCATAGGGGGTAATGCCCATAATCCCCACGCTGGGCATGCGGGTTGGGGATTGCAGTTCGGTGGAATTGTACTGCAGGGGGCGCTGCTACCCACCCCCCGGTTTGTGTCCCTTAGTCGCCTTTTACGACACCCGTGGGAAGAATTAGGTTGGTGCTGTTCTCTAGGCCGACATCACACAGCAGGTATGATAGTCCAATTATCTCAGGAGAAGGCAGGTCTAACTACTAATCCACACAAATTAAAGTCGCAGTGTGCGTTAACAATCAGAAGCAGGTTTTCCCATTTTATATTCCTTGACAGCTAATGAAGGAAAATTGTTGCACACAATAATGTTTTTAACCCAATGAACTAATATATTAAGTACTTACAGTTAAGGGCAGACGGAATCACTTTCACTTTGTCCAAATAACCGAATACACTTTGATATTAAGTTCACAGTTACGTAAATAATAATGCAAATTCGACCGATATGTGTAAATATATAGGTAAAACGCCGATCTTTTCAGTCAAAACGTTCCAATTAAGACAGAACTGTCGCTGCTATTGATTTTGGCAAGCGCAGGTGGTCTTTTTAAAGGAAAGTCCTTTTTATAAATAAATAAAATAGAATCGATTGGCGAAGAACGTTTTTCACTACACTTTTAGCACAATTTTCACAGGAAACCTTACTTCGAAGTCGCGTTACGTTCAGTCCAATTCATAAATAATGTATGTTATTAGGCCGCAGCATCTAGTCACATGATTTTCAAGGAAAAATAACAGCACAGTCGATAGAAAAAATAAATAAATTCGGAAACACGGACGATCGCAACGACGGCAGGTGAAAAATTGACATTTAACGAATTCAATGTTGCTATAATAATGCTGGTTAAATTACCATGTTAACATTATAAAAATTAAACACCTTTTACAAAAAAAAAGTAAAACCTGTTCAATTCATCCACGTTTGGTATTTTTGCGTCGTTTCAGGACATTAGGACAAACAACTACATGGTTACAATAAACTTAAGAATAACTATGTAATTATTGTAGTCGGCACGAGCCTATACAGCCGTACAGGGTAGTCGTAAGACTGTGACAGACAGCTGTAGATATTAAATAATAAAAATGCTGAAAATGGCAAAGAATCTATCAACATACTGTCTTCCCGCCTTGATCGCAATCTCGCGATGATATAGAGTAACTGATCTACGAATACCAATATATTAATAGCGTAACAATAACTCTTATTATTTAAAAAATGTATGGTAACGTAATATAATTACCTTGACGATAGAGTTAATGCTTTCACTTAGGCACTAGACTGGTTCACTTGCAATAATGTATTTTTGTTACATTAAAAAATGTCATTTCGCTAAAGACCCTAAAATCCAGACAGTTGCCAGTCAGTTTATTTATGAAAATATTATACATTCAGGAAAAATGTTAGTGATTTAAAAATTGTTGGTAGCTAATAATTATGTAAATACTAGAATAACATATTTAAACTTTCATTCCTCAGATCTATGACGATCTAGGCACGCAAAGGTTAATACATCCTTCATAGGCCTTTGTATAGGTTTTTACAACAAGGCTCCTGAAGATAAAATAAATTCGTCTGTATACCAAAAGGGCTACTATCCTAGCTACCAACATTAGAAATGCAAAAGTTCGTAAGTATGGATAGATGACGCAAAAGTTCGTAAGTATGGATAGATGTTTATTACGCTTTCACGCAAACACTACTGAATTATTTTTAATGAATCAAAATAACACATCAAAGGCTACAATTTAAAAAGATATTGTGAGAATAGTCCAAAATATGTCGATAAGTGTCAAGTAAGTAGGAAAAAATCTACCACCTGCGAGCTATTCTGGCATGCGCTGCCAAAACACCTAGAGTTACACATGTTTAATGTACCTATGATTTTTTTTAATATTATTTATTTACAAAAACCACAGCACAAGTTTATAAATATTCACTATTACAAGTATGATTTATCTTTGGCCAATTACGGGCTTATTTTATATTAACATAACTTGGAGACAGGCATTATCATTAATTACAAACTATAAAGATAGCAAAAAGATAACAATATGACAAAAAAACTTTGAAACACCAAAATCAGGCAAACAGAATATTGAAATTAAATATAAAATCATGACTGCAGACTGTATATATTTCTATACGAGTATATGTGAGTGTGTATGTTGGTGTCTTTGTGTGTGTGTGGATGTTGGTGTCTTTGTGTGTGTGTGTGTATGATGGGTGGGAGCAGTGAGTGCAATATGCGTAGTAATTAAAGATGCCATAAGGCCTTAACTCTCCTCTTTAAGACATTGCAAAAGTGACTGTTTAAAAGCCATCCTTGACATGTGGAAAATGTCTATGCCAGAAAATCGTTTGTTATAGATTTCAAGTAGACGACAACTTATAGAACTTATGTAGAGCTCTGCGCAAAATTCGTGAAAACTTGAGGGACATCAAAAAGTCACGCACGTGTGACGAGTGTGACAGAATATCGATAAAATCACTGAATAAAGTATCTTTTATATTTCCAACTATAAAAGTTACTTTAATTTTAAATGTATATTTTATAAAACCGTGTTAATATTATTAGATTGAGAACCGACCATTTAGTTTGTAATTGAAGTTGAATATTAGTTATTCAATACGAACTGATACCAATACCTATATCCTTTCGATATTAACAAAAAGTTATTCTTTGTGATGTTTAGAGTTATTCACCAATTTATTTATTCAATCATATCTTTATCGGTTACGATAAATAATAAAATGAAATCTGCATTACACAGCTAAGATGAATAATATGATTACTTGATAATATTTTTAGAAAGACTTCTGTTTGACAGGATATATTTGTGATTGGCCAAGATGCCATATTGTTTTGAGCTAGGAGGGGTCTCAGGCAGGCTATAAAAGCAGATAACATTTAGTAGCCTGGATTACTATTTTTGGTTGTATTCTCCCTGGGAGCCTGATCCTGAGCCATGTAAGTTATGTACTTCGTTCCAAAATTGTTTACTTATTGTGTTTGAACTATTGTGTTTCTCCTCTAAATGTGTTTGAATTTATTGTTTTATGTGTGGTGTGTAATTGTGCTTTTTGAAACCATTATACCGTTACAGTTGATTTATTTGCTGTTTAATTTGCTGTTTCCTCAGAATAGTTAACAAATTTACAGATCACAATATAATGTAGGTAGGCTAATAGAAATGCATAATAGAATTTCAATTGTATTTACTTCTAGATATTTGTCTATACAACATTTAGTGCAAATACTTAGCTTTCCAAATTCACTGTCAGTATCTATTTGCTCTTTCATAAGATTATCAATATAACATTACTAAAGTCAGCATTCTAATTAACATGCTCTTGTAAAAAAGTAAGGTTAGCTTGCACAATGCTCTCTATTATTTCTTTCAATTTTGCATCAGAAGTGGGATACATCACGCCTCAATTTAAGTATGTACAAGAAATTTTAGCGTATTTTTTTATGTTTAGCTTGGATGCTGCAGCAGCCGATGATCTGCGACTCGCTCTGCTGTCACTGCGCCCCGCAAGAAGGCGCTGCCGAAGCTCGATCCTGTCCGAATCAAGCAGAGCTGCGACACAGTGCAACAGTATCAAGATGAAGACCTTCTTAGAGGACTTCACGCGAAGCAGCATTAACACGGCAGCCAAGGCTGGTAAGACCGTCTGCGGTTCTGTATTAATACGGGTGGAGTCTTTGGAAGCTTCAAAAGGAATATTTATGAAAAAATCTGTACATACACTATCTTCTCGAAATATGAAACGCTAGCAAGGAGTAAGAGCTTGCCGACAAACTGCATTAGCAGTTTGGCAAAGTAATGATGTTGTAATCTTGCATTGTTTTCAGTGAATAAGTATATATAAATAATAAATAAATAAGAATTCGGAGAATAATTTTAATGCAAATTAAATGCTACAACTTTTCCTGGTTCTTAATCTAGGCTTTTCTGTGGAATTTGTACCAAGTGTGGATGCTCTAGGTATTGCTTACTTGTGTGATAATTATTAACAAAACCTTTTACTTAGTACCTTCTTACAAAACTCTCATTATGAACGTAGTTCCCAATCGCTCAGTACCCCGAAGCCTGTTTTTTTAATTTTTTTTTATTTGTGGGTATTTGTGACTTAACCGGCACGAAGGCCGCGGCCGTGCGACAGCGCCCAGACGACGCTTGAGGTTACCTTCTAACTGGTTCATTGCTGTGGAAATAGATATCACTAGTCGAGAAATCGATATAAATAGATGGTTGCTAAATTTTTTCTACCACTCCACAATATTCGATGCGTTAATATTTGCACTTGTAGTTTAGGATTAGGGCTTTTAATATTCGCCCATTTTTACTGTTCGAATAGTACTTAATACAATTTATTCCAGTATTTCAATAGTTTGCTATTTTATAAGAAAGGCCTCTATTTCCTCCTTTGATTATAATTTTGTTTCCTATAGGCCTTGTAGCGTCCGAGTGGTCACTTCACCTATATAGTGCGAGTGTAGATGCCACTGGACGCTGTATAATTCCTCTCATTACGTAGAGGCAGAGGCTAATGCTGTAGGCCCTCCTAAATTATACTCTGAACTAATTACAAAAAAAAAACAGAAGTTAGAGAATTGAAGTTCAATTATTCGAATGTGATACCATTCAAAATTCATTGGGGCGAATATTCAAATAAAAGTATAATATCGAAGCCTGGGCCAGATTTTGATATAATATTATAAGTACTAGCTGTGCCCCGCGGTGTTACCCGTGGTTTATCGATTTTCTCATGGGACTAAGGTATTTACCCGCTGTAAAACGTAGCCTGTGTGTTAATCCAGGGTGTCTGCTAATTCCATAACAAATTTTATTGAAATCGCTCCAGACGTTTGGACGTGTAGAAGTAACGAATATACACACTCACAAACTTTCGCTTTTATAATATTAGTGTGATTGAGCACTCTTAGCCACAGTGGCCAAGAAAATTGTGAACAGTTTAATAATCACTTGACTTACTATGCTGGAAGAGTTTTTGAATGTCTCTGGTATTCCAGCCCATTTACAAAACTTTAAATTGAGAAATTGATAGGTGAATGGGTAAATTATTTATAAAATACTCTTTCTTAAATTTAATGTGGATTAAACCGAAAGGTTCTAAGTATTGAACCACGTTGACGAAACAAGTAAAAAAGTTAGTAGTTCGGCGTATGCCCTATTTAAACTTGCGAAAACAGTCAGTACAGATGTTATACTAGCAGCATAATCACTGAATTGTAGAATCGATACTTGGGTATAGTTTTATCTTCTGGGGCAACTCGACTAATAAAGAAATTATTTTGCCAAAACGCTGCATTCGGGCGATGTTTCATATTAAAACCCACTGACACATGCCAGTATCTATTTGTCAAAATTAAATACTGGATTCTCACTTTCTGCACTATATATTATATTTGAGGTAGTTATGTTCGTAAAAAAACATCCTGAGTTGTTTCCACGTTTGTATGCAGCTGTAATAAGAAATATAACAATATAACACAGGGTATCCTAGTGTGGGGCCAGAAGTAATGTCTGTGCATGTATATAAAATGTTATGATATGTTAAATAGACGTGACGAAAGTAAATTGCGTCTCCATCGTGCAAAAACAGCCTTATTGGGAAAAGGCATTATTATATATTAAACACAAATGTATTTAAGACACGGTAAAAAAAAAATGCTTACTGACAAATGTTATTCCTTTTAAATGAATTCCTGAATGATACATATTCATTTTATTTTTATGTGACAATAAGCTTGAAATTTTCGACATTTGGTCTCATTTCAGGGAAAGTAAATTTTTATTGAACCGTTGCTGGTTGTTTGAAATCTTATTAAATCGTAACTGTCTGCAATACCTCAGATTGGGAGCCATAATAAAGGCGTACATATTACAATATCTAAATATCTACACTTAAAACCCTGATGCTCAAAACCCCTAAAATTACAACACTTCAAATCACTAATACTTCAAATCACCTAATGCTGTCATCGACGTATAAAACTTAGTTTGCAATTGCTAACACCCAGATTACCTAATGCTTCAAAATATCTATGATCAAAATAACAATGGATAAACATCGAAAAGAAAGTGGAGAAAAAAATGTGGGTAGACGGCAAACGTTCAGTTTTTGTACCTATATTTTGTGTGTAGATGACAGTTGCTACTTAGTTGTTGCAAATACTGTTAAAAATTTCGGAAAGGAGTATTCATGTGTTTAAAAGCGAAAAAAAGTGCGGATAAAGTTCAGGTTGATGGTTTCACGTACGGTAAAAATCGCCAGTACAATGAAAAGTGTATTGGGAATGCGAATTGAAATATAATAAAGCCTTGCCATTTTATTATTAGAATATAGAGATTTCTGTGTAAATACTTACATGTAGTGTCTAAAATTTTTCTGATGGAGTTGTTTATTTTTATGCCTATTTGTTCGTATAAAAAAAAGTTTGGGCTGAACGATAAATGAGTTGTGGTACTTGAACAATAATTCTGTTATAAAATCGTTTTGGAGGATTTTTTTGTAATACCTGTCTCATGAGCCAGAATTTTGACGTTATGTGAAAATGTGCTACCATTGTGACGCAGATTATGTACTACTTAGTTCTGATATTTACGCAAATGGTGATATCGCTTGATATGTTGATATGAGGATGTGCCAGTAAATTTGAATACTGGCGTTACCCAATAAAGATATGCAAATAAATGCAGATGGTACCTGTGCCAGTAAATGTTAATACTGGTGTTCCAGAATGTAAAATGTACAATTAAGTGTGAATAGGAACCGATGGTACTCGGTAATCGTGAATATTGATGATAACAGGTACTTGATGCAAAATATACCACTGAATGTGAAACAACGTTACTCAGTAAATGTGAATACTGACGTTACTTAAAAAAAGTGCCAGCATGAGATAATTGATGTAAAATTCATATGGTGTGCAAAACAGAGCTATGTTACGATGAAGTTCCTTTTATAAACGAAGAATCTACCATAGTTAATTTCTGTTCTTTACTTGTTTGTAAGTACTTCGAGGACGAAGCACAGGTCAGGATGGCCGTGACAGAATATCGATAAAATCACTGAATAAAGTATCTTTTATATTTCCAACTATAAAAGTTACTTTAATTTTAAATGTATATTTTATAAAACCGTGTTAATATTATTAGATTGAGAACCGACCATTTAGTTTGTAATTGAAGTTGAATATTAGTTATTCAATACGAACTGATACCAATACCTATATCCTTTCGATATTAACAAAAAGTTATTCTTTGTGATGTTTAGAGTTATTCACCAATTTATTTATTCAATCATATCTTTATCGGTTACGATAAATAATAAAATGAAATCTGCATTACACAGCTAAGATGAATAATATGATTACTTGATAATATTTTTAGAAAGACTTCTGTTTGACAGGATATATTTGTGATTGGCCAAGATGCCATATTGTTTTGAGCTAGGAGGGGTCTCAGGCAGGCTATAAAAGCAGATAACATTTAGTAGCCTGGATTACTATTTTTGGTTGTATTCTCCCTGGGAGCCTGATCCTGAGCCATGTAAGTTATGTACTTCGTTCCAAAATTGTTTACTTATTGTGTTTGAACTATTGTGTTTCTCCTCTAAATGTGTTTGAATTTATTGTTTTATGTGTGGTGTGTAATTGTGCTTTTTGAAACCATTATACCGTTACAGTTGATTTATTTGCTGTTTAATTTGCTGTTTCCTCAGAATAGTTAACAAATTTACAGATCACAATATAATGTAGGTAGGCTAATAGAAATGCATAATAGAATTTCAATTGTATTTACTTCTAGATATTTGTCTATACAACATTTAGTGCAAATACTTAGCTTTCCAAATTCACTGTCAGTATCTATTTGCTCTTTCATAAGATTATCAATATTACATTACTAAAGTCAGCATTCTAATTAACATGCTCTTGTAAAAAAGTAAGGTTAGCTTGCACAATGCTCTCTATTATTTCTTTCAATCTTGCAAGTGCGTGTCAGAGGCGTGCGTAGAGTTAAGACGTTGTAAGGTCGGGACAGTTAATGGTCCCGCGATGAAAATGTTTAAAAAAATCGTTAAATATAGTTTATAGGAGCATACTACAGAAGCCACCTAGAGACCTATGATTAGGGCTCCGCCGGGCTTAGTTACCGTCTCTTATGTTGACAATATTGTGTAATTATAGTGCGACTGTAACATCGCAATATTGAATGGCTGTTATATTTTTCAAATGCCACCCAAATATTATTCAATTCAAATTCAAATTATATCAGACAATTAGTCCATATTTACATTTTAAATTATAATATACAAGTAATATTTGTGTTAGTAAAAGTCTTATAACTATGTTAATACAATACAATATTATTTATGTGATAATTTTTATATCAGAATGTTAGTTCTTTTCTACCTTACACTACGCTACTCCAAATACTAATCCTGCGCAGACGAAGTCACGAGCACCAGCTAGTAACTTATAGATGACAATGACGTTTGGAATTAAAGCCGGTACAAAATTAAAAAGTTTGAATAGATTAAGTTTGGAGTTTAATGTCCATTTGTTTTCAAAATGTTCTGGATTTTAAAATGGCCACATAGATTTCCTTCTAACGTTCATTAAGTCGCAGTGCAGTTTGTGTGTTACTTTGAATAAAACCTTCTTGATTTTATTCTACAACGGCCATTAGGTGACGTTTTTGCCCAAACTTTAGATGAATAATGAGTTTTTTTTTTTTGAAAGTCTGTCGTCGCTGTCTTTGGTAAGCACATGCGCTTTCGGAATTCTTACTGTTTTTAGCTATTTTTGTTCTTTTTGTTGGCTTCACTTGTTTGTCCTTGTCCTGTGTTGTTTTGCCTATCTATTATATAAGTAAACAAGGCCGTCATTTGGTGAGTATTAACATTTATTTCATCGAATATGGATGACAATAGGATCCCCCCTAAACCTCCCGATTTTGTCTGTCATAAATGTTACTCGTTACCTACATGTTTTGTAAATATGTAAATATTACTTTACAGATTCGCCTGCATGATTTTTGTTGCATGACTCTGCACGATAAGCCCACAAAAAGGAGCTCTTACCATAAATTTTTGTCTCGATGCGCCATAAATCTGTGTATATCTTTTAGTTCATGTCGTATCAAGACGTGACTCTGGCAGAAATAGTCGACAACGGCTGGTTGCCATTTCGCCAAAAATTGAATTGAATTGAGTTTTTTTTTGTTTACTCAACAAAAATGAATGAGGTAACTGATAGGAGTGGGTCGTTGTCCGATATTTCGACGACGAAACGCAACCGTTTTTTCTGGAACAAAAACAGGTCCTCGAAACGGTCCTCGTTCGCAACTCGTTTCATTGTATGCGAACGAGCAAGTCGCAGAGGACGGTCAAACGAGTGCGAACGAGACGAAATCACGAAACATCGGAAAAAATAAGTTGTTTTACACGATATTCGACTGTAGATTCATAGACATAAAGATTACTTTATTGTATCACAGACCAAAACGAACGGAACGAGCAAGGAGCCGACGACGACGTCGCAATGATCTCATTACGTTCTAGGCTCTATTAATATAGCACTAAAGGACATATCCGCGTCAAATAATCTAAGGACTGGTCTCGCGACGAACGAACGCTGGCACTGCTTGAGAGTCTCTGGCACTGCTTTATAATGAAACGTAAAACGGTCCTATCGTCGCGGAACACAAAACGGTCTTATAAAACGGTTCGTCTTTGCAACGATCACTCCTAGTAACTGAAAACTGTACCTACCCTACAACAGAATATTTGACATTTTTCAAATATAGTATATTTACCGTGAGTTTAATTTTTTATGTCTAATTTCTGAAAACCTTAAGCGAAATCTGTGGCAAAACGGCACTGCCAACAATACAATTTTTTGTTTTATTCTGGTGCATTGTCGACTTACTTTTTTGTAGTCGGTTAAAAGTAAGGTATATTTGTTTTTTAATTACTGGTAACATAACAGTTATGTCAAATGCGTTTTGTTGCATAGGGTTTTTGTGCTTTTATTACATTTATGTTCATTAGGTACTTTTTTTACTTGCACATTGCAAGTAAAAACAAAACGTATTGAAACGGTGTGTTCCAGATATTCTTATTCAGTTAACAATTTTATTCCCAAAAGATGTTCAGTGGAGGAGCTCATATTCAGTCCCTTTCCACCGCTTGTGTAACTGAACTTTCAACATAGCTGGTCAACTCATTTATGTGTTATGATGGATGCCTTTTCAATTAAACTACAGTTTAAAGGTTGACCTTTGTAGCAGAGAAATATTTTTCTGGAACGTACTGTCAAATGTGAATTGTCAAGTCGAAGGACGCGAACGGGAACTGCCGAGATTGCGAATTATTTCTTTATTTCGTTTTATCGCTCTTTTAGCTCTTCCACGTAAATTACTATTTGAAACCACGGAATGAACATCTACCCTGCATAATGTGGATCAAAAACTCTGTGCGGGCATGGTGAAAAGAGTCTAAAACAGTGAAAAAGATGAAGTATCAATTTGGGATTAGCTTACTTGTGCTTAATAACCCTAGGTTAAGCTTAAAACTGTTATTTCGGCGTCGGATTACATGGTAATCTAACAGTCCAGAGTTTAAGGTAAGTTTTATGGCATTGACTCTCCTTGAACTTCATTTTTCATCGTAGCAGTTTGTTTACTTCATGAGGTTCATAAAAGTGTGTAATATTTCCTTTTGCCGGTTGTATCCGCGATTCTTGTGTTTTTCATGGATAGTTGATAGAATTTTTTGATAAATAGTTATGTGGCGTTAGGTGCCACGACCACTCGGCTAGCTAGGGATTTCAGTGGGTTTGTCTTATTGAAAGATTTAATATCACAAACACGTTACACATATGAGTTTACTGACACGGATTACATGAAATAAAGGCGAAAAACAATTTATATAAAACAGAGCGCAGTTTGCGCGTGAGTTGCACGTAGCTCATTTCCGACTAAACTGAGGGGTGAGGGGAGTAGCGATGTGGAGATTTACCCCATGTCACCCTTAGAGCGCGCTTGTCAAGAGTGTTGCTCGCTATAGTTATATCATAGAAAATATATTAAACAAGTCTAATCGCGGTTATTTATAAGGTTAAACTTAATTACCTTATTTTACTATTTTTATTTTTAATGCACTAACCCGTGCTAAGGAACAAATTAAAAAAAAAATACGTAATCTGTACGTAATACAGAGAATAGTGTAAAGAGATTCGAAATTTCACTGATGCCGGTGAGTCGCCTATTGCTCAATTGGAAGAGCGCTGGCACGGATAGCCAGAGGTTGCGGGTTCGAATCCCGGCATGGGTGAAATTTTTAGCCTCTAAATAGGTTTTTAAATTACCTTATTTCCTGACGTTTCGGCAGCATTACAGTTGCCATGGTCTCGGGTAGACTGAAGTCCCGAGTACAGTCAATTATTGTGGGTAGTCACTTCTACGTCCACGGACAGGATAAAAACTGAGAGACAGAGATCTCCATAGAGAAAAATGTGTGTTACAAGAATACATACAGTCTATTTATTCTTACTTGTCCAATTTAGTAAACAAGATTCTAACCTTAAAATTGAGATAAGATGCCTAGACATTTTCTCGCAAGTTCATGAACTATGTTTATAATATTGGGAGCGTGTTATCTAAAAGAGTGTTCCAGGTTACTTCATTTATGGAAATATGGTAGTTATGGACTAAAAATTCACAGTTTAATTGTAGAATCTTGTTTACTAAATTGGAAAAGTAAGAATAAATAGACTGTGATAACTTACATCACTTCCACACTGTGTAAACTCTTTTCTTTTCGGTAGCAATCCCTAGTCTCTGCCTACCCCTCTAGGATACAGGCGTTAGGTTATGTATGTATGTTTGTTTTTAAGTCGGTTTCAATATCAAAAATATTTTTGGTGTTGTATGCAAAGTCACTCAAATCTAACTGTGAAACAAGTTCCTTATCGTGTCATATGACAGTATTAAGAAACAGACAAACCAAACCAACGATTCAAACCTTTTATGGTATTAGGAGATCCGAATCTCCTACCTACCCACATTATGTGGATGTAATCACATTGTGTGTGTGTATTTTAAGTATTCACTTAAGACATACACACATGTATACAAAACATGACAAATCTTATTACAAGTCACAGCACGAAGAAAGCATAGAACAGAAAAGTGGCATACATTAAATGCAAAATACAAAGAAAATGTTCTAAACAAGATACGGTAATACACCTGGACAATGTATTCAACTGAGAACTGTACTATGGCTAATGTAAACGGGCTCCGACTGAGCATATTCTGAAAGCTTAAGAAAAAACTTTGCAGAGTATGTAGCTCAATGACGTTCCATCCTTTACAAAATGCGCTGCGCTGCGTTGCCTGGATGCGCCCAGCCTAAATCATCTCATCACGTCTAGCAAAGCCCAAAGTTTTTTCTTCACCGCACTTCTGCTGTGTGGTGTCGGCCTAGAGAATAGCACCAACCCAATTCTTCCCGCGGGTGTCGTAAAAGGCGACTAAGGGACACAAACCGGGTGGTGGGCAGCAGCGCACCCTGCAGTACAATTCCACCGAACTGCGATCCCCAACCCGCATGCCCAGCGTGGGGATTATGGGCATTACCCCCTATGATAGCACAACGTGGCGCTCTTTAGGTGAGGGCTATGTCCAGCAGTGGACTAGTATAGCCTGACAACGACGACTTCTGCCCTCCAGACAATGGAGGCTCCGTGCCCCCGCTTCACGGCGGCGGAGGGCGGAACCCGGCTCGCAGCCGCTGCCCGCGCCCGCAACACTATAGTCGCGGAGCATACCGCCTTCGTGGCGACTCGCTTGCTGCATGAGGAGGCTTTCAGGATACGCGGGTAAGTCTTAGCACTGACAAGAACACTACTTCCCGATAGGTTGAGTCTCTAGATAGATGCGGCTGCTAAACGAAGCGGCTTACAGTATACGCGGGTATATGCTACCACTGACAGGTATATTGAACTTCGGTGTACTTTTGCTGCTCAGAAAACCAGACTCTCCAGAGGTGGTCTCATACCTCAATTACGTGTATGTTTGTATGAATTGAGTTAAGAAACAATTTTTGATTTTCTAATAGTCATGGGACGTATCGATATCAACCCTTGAGTGTCCCCTCTGCTGGGACACGGGTCTCTTTCTGCATCGCAGGTTTGGCCATACTTTAACATGAGGGCCAAGTCCGGGTTGGTGGGAAATTTCTGTAAAACTTATTATTTGAATAGCTGTCCCGGCGAACGTCGTCGTACCGCCAAAGTTTTCGTTATATCTCCATATTTTCTCACTTTTTAAACCTTCCCTGGATTTCCACAAAAATAAAAAAACTGCCAAATCGGTCCAGCCATTCTCGAGTTTTAGTAAGACTAACGAACAGCAATCCATTTTTAGTATAAGATTATCTACCTACTTATTATTAGATTATGTGATGTGGTCAAATAAAGTATATTCTTATTCTTTTGCACCACAGGCCCCTGGAATCGAACTTCCAGCGCTCGGTTTACGTGACGCGACCCAGCCGTGTAGCCTGCGTGGCTTACCACCTGGCCATCCTCACAGACCTGTCTGTGCTCAGCGATGTTGGGGAGGATCCAGTGACGCTGCTCAGAGAGGCGCTGAACGAAAAACAAGTGGGTATTTTGACGAGAAACGTTTTTTATTAAAGGTCATTCGAATGGCGAATCGCTCGTAGCCTCGGCTGCCTGTGTGATCTTAAGCGATCACGGAGATTAAGACACATAGGGCGCGTTCAGTGCATGGATGGGTGACCGTCTATGACCAGCGCTAGTGGCATTGTTCCCAGCGGTTCCGTGCTTCGCAAGGCACGTTAAGCAGTTGGTCCCGGCTGCCGTCGATAGATGGCAGTCGTTAAGTCAAGTCAGAGGCCTTAGGGCGGCTTGAAAACTTCTGACAGTAAGCCCAGCCACTAGTCTTGCAAGCCTCCACCATTCCGGACTTAGCGACCGTGGTGGAGTATGGCCTATACCTTCCTCAGGGAAGAGATCCGTGCCCCTCGTGGAGGACATAATGGGTTGATGATGATTCGAATGGTGGCGTGGTGGTCGGGTCATCTATCTCCCTCCAAAATGGTTCGAGACTGCTGTTGGGGCTGACCCCTGCGTTGTGCTCGTGAACGAGTGCTGTTCGTGGGTCTGGCCGCAGCTCATTCCAATTTTTCATCGAATATTGAATAAAACTGGTAACACTTGCGTTTTAAATGTGTAGACAAGTATTATGTAGATGTTTTAATAAGGTGTCAGCTTATTATACTATTTTTATTTTAATGCACTAACCCGTGCTAAGGAACAAATTTAAAAAATTTAAAAATAGTATAATCATGTGGGTACAGTGATATCGTTCCGATGTTAAACCTAACTGCAAAGTAGGTAGTCGGGGCTGTAAGTAATGCAATTTGCTTAAGTCAGATGTCGCTGCCTGTACGTAATACAGAGAATAGTGTAAAGAGGTTCGAAATTTCACTGATGCCGTGAGTCGCCCATTGGCTCAATTGGTATAGCGCTGGCACGGATAGCCAGAGGTTGCGGGTTCGAATCCCGGCATGGGTGAAATTTTTAGCCTCTAAATAGGTTTTTAAAAGTGTCAGCTTATTGTTGTATTTGTCTTGATGCAAGTTTTTTTTTTGTGTTAATTTCACCCAAATTTTTTAATGTGTTTTTTGCGTCTTAGTGTTAATTTCAATCAATTGTTTTAATGTGTGTTTTGTGTATGAATAAAGCATTATCTTATCTTACTTTTGTAAAACATTTAAGTTATTGTGGCAATCATTAAATCTTGTTAGGTACACGTGGAGTTTTGTTTCCCCGCTGCCGTTTCTCCACTACAATACGACCCGAAGGCAACTTTGATTTTACATTGACATTCAGCAAACAGAATGTAAATTCTGTTTGTTGAGCTCTCGCTCGTCCGAATTAGAATCCAGTGAATCTGCCCTCCTATTACGTAGCACTCCACTCTATCAAGTTAAGCATTTAGACGACTCCTAAGTGTCAAAAAATGTATGCATTTGACAGCCGGAGTAGCTTAAAAAAAGTAAAAATCAACGTCACTCAACTCGGTGGATGCTTACGTAATAATGCCCCAGGTCAGAGAGGCGCTTAAATAAAACACATGTGGCTTTTTTTGACGTGAAACGTTATTTACACTCGCTCGTCTGACTTAGAATCCAGTGACGCTATTCGGAGTTGGTCAGAAAAACTATGTATGAGCATCGCGTATCATTAAGAAGAACTGCTCCTATCTTAACATACATACTTTCGACCCAAACATTCATCATTCATTCATATATATTTGAACTAAAACTTTCGTAAGCACAACACATTGTAGACTTTTAGTCCGGATTTACTTACGGGTGTTGTTATATCGGAAAAGTCCGACCAGGTTTCGCTCCGATTCGCAGAGCTTAATCATGGTGAGCAGAGACGGAGCTCGCGTCGTCGGTTGCTTGTCTCACACTGATATAACAACACCCGTAAGTAAATCCGGACTAAAAGTCTACAACATTCATATATACACTCAATGATACAAAATTGATATCATTCACAAACACTACAAATCAATTAACATCATATATAGTAAAAGTGATAGTTGAAAAGTTTTATTTACCACACAAAAATAATAAATAATGATTATTCTCTCATTCACATGTTTGTGGTAAAAGGGATCGGGAATCGGCTCAGCTTTAATGCCGTGACTGCATGCATAGTCTCGGCGCTGGTTTTCAGCCCGTCCCTTTTAGTAATCAAAATCAAATGAAATATATCAAAATCTAACCATTAGTTAAAAAGCTACGAAAGGAAATAGAATCGGATATACTTACTTACTTACTTACTTACTTACTTACTTACTTACTTACTTACTTACTTACTTACTTACTTACTTACTTACTTACTTACTTACTTACTTACTTACTTACTTACTTACTTACTTACTTACTTACTTACTTACTTACTTACTTACTTACTTACTTACTTACTTACTTACTTACTTACTTACTTACTTACTTACTTACTTACTTACTTACTTACTTACTTACTTACTTACTTACTTACTTACTTACTTACTTACTTACTTACTTACTTACTTACTTACTTACTTACTTACTTACTTACTTACTTACTTACTTACTTACTTACTTACTTACTTACTTACTTACTTACTTACTTACTTACTTACTTACTTACTTACTTACTTACTTACTTACTTACTTACGTACGTACGTACGTACGTACGTACGTACGTACATACATACATACATACATACATACATACATACATACATACATACATACATACATACATACATACATACATACATACATACATACATACATACATACATACATACATACATACATACATACATACATACATACATACATACATACATACATACATACATACATACATACATACATACATACATACATACAAGTCAAACACATTACACTCCTTTTGGACTCCATGGCAGTCAGGAAAATAAAAAAAAATGTCGAGCGTTAAAATTTCACCCGTGTGCTATTTTCGTTCCAGGTTCTTGTCTGCACCTCAAAAGTAATGAGACTTGTCTTAGAAGAGGGCATCCTGGCAATGGAAAATATAAACGTGCTAATCATTGACAGCTGCCATTTGATCTGCAAGGATCTGGATTTAAAATATGTGAGTAAAACTAGTAAATTTATAATAAAAAGTGTAATTTTTATAAGAGGATTTTACTCGTTTCATTTCATTAGCATGAAGCTCGCTTTTGTAAATACTAAGGCGAGCTTATGTCTGTAAGAGAATTCTTCCAGCAAATCTTGGACAGTTCGGAGCAACAGTAAAAACGACACTAAGACCAGCCAAAAGTCTTGCAAGCATCCACAAATCCTGACTTGGCCCCCGTGGTGGAGTATGGCTTATACCTTCCTCAGGGAAGAGACCCGTGCCCCTGGGTGGGGACATAATGGGTTGATGATGATTATGAATGTGAGAGTTTAAAAACCTCAGTTTTCAAATTAGATTCTTTAGCACATTGTGTGCAGTAAAGTTTAAAATGCTATATCTAGGTACGTATTACTTTTTAATAGTTGTAGCATCGATTCTAACAAAAAGAGTATTCATGACGTTTTGATGATGAAACTCTTTTCTTTATTTAAAAGTTGACATAATTGAATTTTTTACAATGACATCAAAACTTACTAGTTTTGAATTGAAATAATAGAAATTGATTGTAAAACCATGGCAACCTCGCTCGGGTGAATCTCTATTGCTTCTTCTATGCTCTATGCCTAATCAAATCACACGGCTCGAGCGGGAAAGGTGGTGAGCGCCTTTTCATCTGGATTTTTTTTAATAATAATAAAAACAATTCTATTATACTATTTTTATTTGTAATGCACTAACCCGTGCTAAGGACAAATGTAAAAACCTATTTAGAGGCAAAAAAATTCACCCATGCCGGGATTCGAACCCGCAACCTCTGGCTAATATCATCGACAATGTGGCATAGATTTGTGCATGAAATTACTAACCTTAAGATGGTAAACATTTTCAGACCGCGAGTGTACATATAGACAAAGATATGAATAGAGACATTTTTTTATGTAGTCTATAAATATCCCAGTGCAGGGCACAACAGGCCTGCTCTTAGAAAGTGGGAGTATGGGCTTAATTACCTCGCCTACCCACCGTGGATTGGCAATTTCAAGCGCTTTTGAATACCTCTGCCACTAGACTTGGGCAAAGTGTGTCCTTAGAGGGAGTGGTTATATCTCATATCTTTGCTCACTGAGACACACTATATCTCTATCATATCTCGCTCACCACTTGTGTCCTAGCTCATACGACGTCCAATCAACTAAGTGCGTGTGGAAACAAGAGACACAAGTGGTGAGTCAGTCTAGTCTACCTATTCCCTACTTTATCCAGAACACACGTTTTTTTTTGGTGAACTTTCTCTCATCGCTCGTTGGTTACGACGAGAAATGCGGCCGAATGTAACCGATGTCAGACGATGTTGATCTTGCTCTCGCGCATTGTGTGTGAGCTGGATAAAGTAGCAGGAGATGACTACCGTACTGAGATGTGGCGTGAGGGAGCCAGATATAGTTCACATCTCTGGGATATGAGTGGGACACTTGACGGCGAGGGAGTTGTGTGTCCACTCATATCTGGCTCTTGAGTTACCCAAGGCTGTCTGCCACTCTGGTTTCCTCACGATGTTTTCGACAGCGTTTATATTTATTTTGACAGATTTTTTTATTTATTTTATTTTGTTTTTTATTTTATTTGTTCAACAAAAATCCACAGCAATACAATTAAAATAAACAATAGCTTTTTTAAAAACCTAGAAAAAATGAGTGGAATTTTTAGAGGATAAAAATTCCACTCATGCCGGGACTCGAACCCGCGACCATCTATCCTTGCCAGCGCTCTATCCAACTGAGCTAATGGGTGACTCACCGGCATCAGTGAAATTTCGAACCTCTTTACAATATTCTCTGTATTACGTGCTGATGATGGATTTTACTATGTAGTTCAGAAAAATATATTGTAGTCTAATTCTAACTCTTATTTTAATTTAATCTAAGTACATCAATATCATGGTGTCGATGCCCAACAGTGGATAATCACGGGCAAATTGATTGAGCAATAAACTTTTTTTTATGAATAAGGCCCCGTAATTTTTACGCAGTTTTGTAAAGACATCTATTATTTACAGCTTATGTCAGTCTACAAGACAGCTGAAGAAACGAAAAGGCCGAGGATTCTAGCCTTAACTTATCCCCTTTTCACCTCCACGAAAAAAGAGACGGCCCACGATTTCAGCCTTGATACAACTGATAATGTTGATACAACTGATACTGCTGTTACAACTGACAATCGTGATACAACTGAAAAAGGTGATACATGCGTCAAAGTTAATGTCGATACAACTGAAAAAGATGATACATGCGTCAACGTTTCCGAAGTCGACGAAGGCATCGAGGGTGATCACACTGATACAGTTGATAACACTGCCACTTTAGGAAATGTCAACGATTCTACTGAAACAAAACCCGTTGATGATACGGCCGATAATTCAAGCCGAAATCTCGAAGACAAACAGACAGATGCTATGACTCACATCAGCTCAATGGCGCCTGTAAAATTCAACAGTAAGATTGGTGTGTACGAGAACTTTGATCACTTCAAGATGTATGAGAAGCTCGAGTGGAAACTTGACGAGTTGGAGAAGGAGTTGTGTTGCTCGGTAGACTTAGCTGAGGACATTGACAGTGTTAAAAGGTGAGTTCTGGGATTCCGTACTTAAGGGTTAGGTAACAAAAATGAGACGAAGCTCACGTGGCCTAGTAGAAACGAGTGATAGGAATCAATCACTAGGGTGTAGAAACAACAGGCGCGATGCTGGATGGGTGTTGGGTAAAGACCCACTTAAGACTAATACTAAAAACTAATGAGGAAACACTTACAAAGTCTGTCTGCGTCGACGCCTCTCGACTTGGCAGCCGGCGCCGTTCGGGATGGGTGCACTGAGGTTTGGGGATCCCTAGACTTCCCCGTCTATCCCCAAGAGCTCTTTCCCCAGAAAGCTAACTACCTGCAGTGCACTTTCACGACACCGCGTTTATCACAATATATTCACTATTTTGGGCGATCCGTCGCCCAACAACAAAACTGTCACTACGGGAACCGTCCCTGGACTTATTTCGCACTCCACACGAAGATATAAGCCCGGCAATCTAATTGCCACACAGATTACACGTTTTCCAACCAAAAACAAGAGCTCAATGTGCCTACTCATCTGACAACTGTCAAGTAGGCTGCGTTCCAAAAACGCGTTCCAAAATCAAACTTCTATTCTAAACAATGGGTGACCCTCCCGTGACTACCGCTAGTGGCATTTCCCTAAGCCGTTGGTGCAGGCTGTCACTTAAAGGCAGTCGTTAAGCCATGTCAGAGGCCTTATGGGCGGCTCCATAACTTCTGACAGTAAGGCCCGCCACTGTCTTCGCGTGGAGTAGGTATGGTCTAATCTTCCTGAGATGCAGGATCTGGAAGAGACCCGTGCCCCAGCAGTGTGGACATACAAAGGGTTGATAGCAACAACACTGAAAATTTAATTCAGCTTTCTCGTTTTTGTCGTATCTGTGCTAAGCCGAAAGCCGCTAAGGACGGACCGACTGACAGACCCGGCGAAACTGCGAAAGGGTTCCTTGTGTACTACGGATCCCTAAAGTGTCCAGCAGCTTATACAAGTTTCTATAACCTATACCATTATTCTCACAGGGTATCAGCCACAATAACGAAACCAAAGGAGCTTATAATAGAGTTCAGTCCCCAGCCGGATGTCTCAGCGCTCCCAGAGAGCTACGTTGAACTTGAAACATATATGAGGGCGGCTGTCATTGGCGCCATAGACTTCTTGAACGATCATCGGTAAGTTTGTAGCTTGCCAGTACAGACAAACGCACGTTGACGTTTAGAATACATTTAGAACTATTTCGCAAATGGATCCTTGCACTGCAAATTTATTTTGACATTTTTTACATTTACCTTTGTTATAGCTTAATTTTTTGTTTAAGATAGGTAAGATACGGAACTTTATTCCACACCAATCTGTTTCTACGTAAAACAACTTTACTCTCTTACCGCCGGTTTTGGAATTCAGCATTTCGCCCATGACTACAATTCTTTTGGAGTAGGGACACAGAATGTTACTATTGTATTCAGTAAGTAAAATTAGTGTGCTAAGCCGTTGGTGCCGGCTGTCATGTAATGGCAGTCGTTAAGCCATGTCAGTTGCCTTATGGGCGGCTTGATAACTTCTGTCAGTAAGGCCCGCCAGTGCCTTACATTCCTCCACCAACCCGGTTTTGGCCCCCGTGGTGGAGTATGACCTTACCTTCCTGCGATGCAGGAAGAGACCCGTGCCCCAGCAGTGGAGACTCACAAGGGTTGATACCGATACGTCCCACTGCAGGGCACAGGCCTTCTTTCAGAGAGAGAGAGCTAATATAGACTTAGTAATAATAATAAATATTCATGGACATATTACACAGATCTCGTTAGCCCTATACTAAGTACAACTAAACGACTTGTGTTATAGGTGCTAACTCGACGATAGATTAAGGGCTGATTTTTCTATAGTCAGATAACTTTTATCTGAGGAATAAAAATGGCGGTTTGACCTAATTTTCATACATAAGCTGTCAAACCGCCATTTTTATTCCTCAGATAAAAGTTATTTGACTATTGAAAAATCAGCCCTTAATACAATAAATACATAGATAACATCCAAGACCCGAGGCAAACTAGAAAAGTTCGTTTCCTAGTTTGACCCGGCCGGGGATCGAACCCGAGACCTTCGGTTTTACAGTAAGCGTACTGCAGCTGCACCGAACACCAAACAGCTACGCCACCGAGACCGTTACTAACCACGCATGCCCTGCACGGATTGGTAGTACGTGAACACCTTTTGAGGTTGGTAGGCAGACCACCGACGATGGTCAGACGGCATCGTGAGGGTTGCGGGTCAGAGATGGATCAGGTTAGGTCAGGACCGTGAGTAATGGCGCAATAGAAAGGAGGTCTATGCCCAGCAGTGGGTTGATGTGGGCTGATTATAGAATAGAATATATTTAGAATATAGAACACCTCAGTCGCTGCGGTTTCCTCGCTATGTTCTCCCTCACAGAAACCGACCTACGTCTGATTTATTACAGATACGATCCAACGGAGATCTACGGCGAGGAAATGTACGAGGAATTCAAGAACATTCCCAACCCTACCATCGAGCCCAGACAAATGTTCACCCAGCTTCTGTACGTCCTGGATCAATTAGGTTCGTACCACATAAAGTTCCCTGTGCCCTATCTCTATAATATCAAAATGAATCGCTGAATGTGTTGGTAAGCGCAAATCTCGAGAGCAGGTAAACCGATTTCGCTGATTCCTTTTTTAGAATATTTCTTGGAAGTACGAGGATGGTTCTTACGGAAAGAGAAAAAAAAATTTAAAAAAATCTACTGTTAGGCGGTACGAATCGTACCGCCTAACAGTCGATGTGTGTGTGTCAATTACTGACAGTCAGATTAATAACAGTCAATTACTATAATAATAAGTAAATGTGTGTGTGTGTGTGTATGTGTGTGTGTAAGAAAGTTAGTATTTTCATTTAATTACACACTCTAACACAATTACCTGTGTTACATGCTATTCGTGAATTTATAAGTGTATATATTTCATAAGTCAGTCATAATTTTAATCCATTGTAAGCTTGCATGCTGGTGTGTGTGTGTGTGTGTGTGTGTGTGTGATATTTAATAACTTTTATATAATTGCACACAAAACATTAAACAGGGCATTACAAAAGAAATAACATGCACATGATAAGACAAAGGAAGTATTATATTTTATTATATGTATGGACAGTTAGATTATCATTGATTGATAGCATGATTGTTTGAGAATTGGACATCCCGCGAATTGGACAATTTGCGAATTGGACATTCTGAGAATTTACTATGGTTCGCCCCTTTGGACATTATGCGTATTGGACATGTTGCTACCAACTGACAACGACGAGCTTATTTCAGTGAGGAATTTCTTCCTGCAAACCTTGGCTAGTCTGAGAAGCAGTGAGTGTAAGTCTCTGAGATAGTTTTTGTGTGTGTGTGTGCCTCTGTGGGTTTGTGTATGTGTGAGAGAGTTAATATCGTGTGTGTGTGATAGAGAGGGTGAGTGTGTGTGTTTACGTCTGTGTGTATTTTGTTGGATGGGATAATCAATTGACAGTCGGATGGTCTAAGATCCTTCCTCGTCCTCGCAGGTCCTTACGGGGCCGACAAAGCCGCCTTCTGCCTCCTGACGAAACTGGAGAAGCTGAAGATAAAGGTGCCGTACGAGCGGCACTTTCTCCTACTCTGCCTGTGTACCAGCGTCATGTTGAAGATTCGCTGCGTGGCGGAGTCCGCGTTCGCGAGCTACGAGACCGACTGGGATAGGATACAGGCCTTCTCCACTCCGAAGATTCTCAGGTAAAGATAAAGAGAAGAAGGTGCAAATCTCTTAACATCATTTTTTATAATTCTTTTCTGTCTGTCATTTTCAAAATTTATACTCCTCCAACCTGAACTTGGCCCTCATGTTGGAGTATGGCCAAACCTTCCTGCGATGCAGGAAGAGACCCGTGCCCCAGCAGTGGGGACATACAAGGGTCGATAGTGTATCGTATATTTTGTATCTGACATGATATTTATACCTTCCAGATTCATAGAAATCCTGGCCAAGTTCCAGCCGCCGGCCAGCCCAACTGAAAGCTCCAAAACCAAGCCGGCTGAAGCCAAAACCGACTCGGAAGACACAAAACCCTTGGACTCCACCAAACTGCTGACCGCCATAGAAAACCTGGACTTCCTTACACTTGGGGACAAAATTGCAGACACCGTCAATGCTTTGGAAGCTAACCTGAAGGAGCTGAACGAAGATGTTAAAGGAACGCCGGCGGAATCAGATAGTGTAGTGAAAAATGACAAAGGACTACAGAAGAATACTGAAGGGGCAGTGAAAGAGGTTGTGAATGAAACGGAAATGCTGACCGGGATTAAGGGAGAGACGGCTGTGTGCCAACAGAATAACGGTGTCAATTTCAAAGGGTTTTCTAGGAGACTCGGTCATAGGTAAGTGTATTAACATAACATTTACATAAAGGCACATACATTGCTTCTTGCCCTACACTAGCATAACATATAAACGACCTCTGTGGCGCAGCGGTAGCGCATTTTCTCACCATGCAAGAGGTCCCGGGTTCGAACCCCAGCTTGGAATAAAAAAAAAACCCCAGGTCTCCGATGTTTACATGTTTGTGATGTCGTTGCTTCTGGTTCCCACGGCACAGGGTATCCTAGTGTGGGGCCAGCAATGTATGTGCCTGTATGTAAATGTTATGTTGTAGATAAGATATGTGTTTACTTTCGGTTCACAAACTACATTCGTATACCAAACAAACATATAAATGATACAAAGCAACAGAATGCACTATTTGTGGAACGACTGCTGTAATTTTGTCTTATATATAAGTTTAAGATAACATACGGCATAAAGTAGCACTTTTTTTCGACTTAGCGTGGCTGTGGCAAGCCACCGTGGCGAAAGTAATCTGCTTGTAATAAAACTTTTCAATTGTACATTTAATCATTGTACAAATATATGTGTAATTTCCTTTTTTATGAACAATGAAGTGTTCTCTATTTATCTATATATCTAATTATAACTTCCACACAGCACAATCACTTGCCCTGGTCCCAAACTAGGATACCCTGTGACCAGGCAAACATGGAAATACACCCCGACTGGGGCCACTTGTACAAAATTGTACGGCCTCCAGTGGGATTAAAGTCACGACCTCCGGCAGGGTTACTATCCAACCTGATACCGTTAGGCCAACAGGCAACTAGGCCGACTATGCTGTCAGGATGGTATAGGTGCTGGGCAAGCTTACTCCATCTAAAAGACAATGTCACACCCTCTGCAGCGTCTGAGTGGTCCCTTCACCCATCTAGTGTGCGTGGAGGTGCCACTGGACTCATCTCATTGTATAAATCATCTTATTACGTAGATGGAAAGACCAAAGAGTATTCGATATCAACCCTTTGTATGTCCCCACAGCTGAGGCACGGGTCTCTTCCTGCATCGCAGGAAGGTTAGGCCATACTCCACCACGGGGGCCAAGTCCAGGTTGGAGGAGTAATGTAAGACATTGGCGGGCCTTACTGTCAGAAGTTATCAAGCCACGCTTAAGGCCTCTGACATGGCTCAAAGACTGCCATTACAAGACAGCCGGCACAAACGGCTTAACGCGCCTTGCTAATCATGGAAGCGCTAAATAAATAAATCTAAATAAATAAATTAAAATGATTTGATTGTAATCCTTTTAATCTAACCTTTGTTACCTAACAGGGCTCGCGGGCGCGGGCGGCCACCCCGCAGCAGCGCGAGCCGTCAGCAGCACCCGCTGCATCCGGACGCGCTTTGCGCCATCGTCTTCATACGGGAGCCGCTCATGGCCAAGATACTGTTCATGCTCATCGTGGTGAGTACACTGTTCATGGTGATCATGGAAAGTATACTGTTCATGGTGATCATAGTAATTACACTGTTCCCGGTGATCGTAGTAAGTTGATATACAGTTCATGCTTATCATGATAAGTACACTGTTCATGCTCATCGTGGTGAGTACACTGTTCATGCTCATCTGTTTATGCTCATCGTTGTAAGTACACTGTTAATGTTCATCGTGGCGAGTATATTGTTCATGTTCATAGCACACTGTTCATGATCATCGTAGTAAGTACACTTAATGCTCATCGTGGCTAGTATATAGTTCATGTTCATAGTACACTGTACATGCTCATCGTGGTAAGTACACTTAATGCTCATCGTGGCTAGTATATTGTTCATTTTCATACTACACTGCTCATGTTCATCGTCGTATGTACACTGTTAATGTTCACTATGGTATTGTTCATGCTCATAGTACAATGTTCATGCTCATCGTGTTATGTACACGGTTTGTGCTCATCGTATTAAGTAGACTGTTCATGGTAAGTGTAGTTATAATTATGCTGGATGAAAAAAAAATTGTGCGCGATAAAAATGCCTAAACCTGTCTCCTTAATTGACAACATTTCAAAATTGTATGGAGCTCTAATTCGAAAACCATTTCGAGATTTGGCTTTGTAAAGCACGTAAACATTTATTTCAGTTTTTTCTGTTGTTGCATTTCCGAGAAAATGGTAAAAACACAAAAATACGCTGATGACGTCACACCATGGCTCTCAGTGAACATGCCTGTGCCACGATAAAAAAAAAAGTCAATTTCAAGATCTAACCTAAAAAAATACTTTGTGTGTATTTAGTAATTTTTCGATACGAAATGATGGGCGGCGATGTGTATGACAACTTGGAAACCAATGAAACTGCAGTATTGCTTCGTGAACAGATTGAACGAAATTTAGTAGAGAGAAATAAATTTAACACAACACAAAGTTTGTTTACGTTACGCAAGGCAAGCCACACAACATAGTATAAGGGTTACCATACTTTATACTTACCATTATAAATAACCTTGAAAAAGTAGCTACAAAAGTAACAAACTGGCAGCAAAAACACTCCGAACGCAGATAAAGGCTTTGCCAACACAAAGTGCAATTAAAAAAAGGAACAACTACGTACATAAGGGACGATGAATTGAACCAAGCTGATTTAATTGTATAAAAGAAAAACATATTTGCAGATGTTAAAAAAATACAGAAACTGTTTTTTAACATGGCCCTGGCAATACTAAAACGACATTTGTTTGTAACTATGTTTTTTTAGGATATTAGACAAAGGAAAACATATTGTGAGCCTCGTTGTTTCGTCACTTCCGGTAAAAATATTTTAAACTTTAAAATTTATAAAATATAAGAAAACGTGCGTGTTTCAGAAAATAAAAAAATATGGGTCGTTTTATTTTGTATCTAGTTTCCTTTAAGACAATAAAATACGTATGTTAAAAAAATGAAATGTTGTCAATTATCGCATCACCACCGTGTTTGTGAACCCACTCATAAAGATAGCTTCGTCTACATACGGGAGTTTGCTCATGGCCAAGATACTGTTCACGCTCACCGTGGTAAGTACACTGTTCAGGGTAAGTACAGCTTTTTATATGCGGGAGGATACTTAGAAACTGCGAAAAATAAATAGGGTCTCCCTCGCGGCTGTATGTGTGTTGGCGGTGCCCTAAACGACAGCGGCGCCAAAAATTAAGTAACAGCGCCGTGAATGTGACGGTAAGGGGAGGAGTACGGTCAATACCTTCCTTAGGGAGAGACCCGTGCCCCTCGGTGGGGACTTCATGGGTGCTGATGACTTCTTTTGAAGACAGATGTTTTCTCGTCGATTATATAATGCCAGGGCCG